>JBBPSU010000647.1:0-10297 GCA_038093755.1 Tylopilus microsporus | reverse complement strand
TGTCGCGCCCAGGCTTTGATCCAGCCCGGATGCTGCTCGACGATTTGCAGGTACACTAGGTACTACTCTGAACCCGAGGTTGCATTAACTCATGGTTGTTACCCAGGCAACCTACTCCGACACACTCGAGTTCTTTTATGACGTCTACGGCGGGCATCGTATCGGTGCGATTTGGCTCTTGAATGTATCTGGAACTCGTCCATTCAGAGCACTAGGCGGCTTCTCAAGCACGTTTGCCATCGAGGTAAGATCGACCAGCTTAGCATACGTGTGTGATTTAACATGTCGCAGGGGAAAAAATCGGCAGACAAGGATAAAAGGAGCACCGTTGTGCTCAACCGCCAATCCGTGTTGGACGAGATTGAACGACTGGGTACAGGCCTCATAAAAAAATTGACCGTACGCGAAAAGTAGCTGTAGGGACGTACACAGACGACTGCTTCCTTGGCGTAATGACACGGGACAATTAAATATGTGAGAATGGCCGTCTCCTTGATAAGTGCCCCTGCCACCTCGGAGCGATGAGGAATGGTGTCATATCTTGGAATTGAGCGCAGGGACGGGTTATCGTCGCCATCACGTTCGATCTCGATATCTCAGAGAAGACTAGCATGACAGATGTCACCTACGACGCGTGTTCATCGCAACCCTCTCGCGGCTTGTCCAGCGTTACAAACAGAAACGCCACGGATGCCTGGCGAGGGTGCTCATGAGCTACAAAGAGCGACACCGCAATGAACGATTACTCTGGAATCTCGCCCAAGAAATCGATCTCTGTTTTCAGCAGCTCGGCCAGGTCGACGAGGCAAGGGCGAATCCGGTCGAGATTTGGTTGGCGTGACGAGTGTCAAGCAGTCACGGTGTGTCGGATATACGATGCGTGTTACCAAATCCTTGCTGTTCAAATGTCTTGGGCTCTCCGTGGACCGACTCGAACTGCACTGTAGGCTGTAGCGGTGGTTGTGCAGATCCAGATAGGAGAGCTTCAACGTGAAGGCACCCCCATTACACAATTCACCCAATAGGTAGATAGATTCATGACCTTGCAGCAAGTGCCTGGACCCGGCCTACTGGACGTGTGTACACACTTCGTAGAAAACACAAGTTGTTTATACGCCCAACGAGGATTAAACGATGAGCTCACTGAGGCAACAGTCTGAAGTGCAAATAGAACGATGATGGCCTGGTCGAGGGATACATTTACATGGGTCAAGAGAAACGCCCAGAGCACGAGATAATTCCGCCGCAGTGTGATAAGGAGATGCGTGGGTGCAAGCAGCCACTGGCCGCGTTCAAGGCGACCGCACAACCTACTTTCATCGATCTCACCTCAGGACAGGTCTGCGACAGCAAAGTGAGCGAACAGACAAGTCAATCGATTAGACGATGCTCACAGAAACAGAGAATATTAATGGTGATGACCGACCTTCCTCACGAAACGGCCAGCAAGCAGAAACAGCGACAGTCGAATATGATATAGACAAGGTGATTGAAATCCAATTTCGATGAGCTGATTGCAAAGACTGGTTCACAAAAAGGGAGCAAAACGGGTCAAGATCCATTGTCGAAAAATCCGTGTAGTCGCGGTCCTCGCCGATGGAGAGCATGTGGTGGGTGGTGGCCAGGAAGGCGAGATGCGAAGGTGGCGCATTCGAGACGGCACCGAAGTGGGAACGCCAATGGACGCGGGCAGTGTTTGGGGTGACCGTTTGGACTCGGCAAAGGGCGCACCTAGGAAGACCGAGTTCAGGTCCAGGGGCCCATGCTCGGTGCTGGCGGTGCGTGCAGTCGACATCTCGTTCGATGGGACGAGAATCGCGACGGGTTCAGAAGACGAGACTGCTTGTGTCTGCCACTGGCAGTGGTCAACCGGTCACGCGCACGCTCGACTCGGACTGGCGCCCTACTTCGGCTGTATCACGACCATTGAGTGGTCCGAGGAACGAAATTCTCACCCGACGGACAGTTACTACAAGTTGCCACTGTTACATGGAACCCAGCCGACTCTGTTCACGTCGGGCCACAGCAGTCAGAATGAAGACTTCCTCGTCGACGTTCCCATTCAAGTCTATCGTATTCATAGAGGCGAGAATGCCAAGTGCATCGCTCTGGACAGCAGTAGCATGTTGATCGCAGCCTTGGTTGGGTCATCGGTCTCCTTCTGGAGCACTGAGAAATCACATCTCTCGAACAAACTATCCACGACCTACAGGTCCAGGCTGAAAGCCCCCGTGCGTCCGTCAAGCTCCCCTGACTGTTTCACTCATGAGCCTTTTCGTTAGAAGGCAAAATTGCTTCTCTCGAACATACTATCCAGGATTTGCGTGTCCAACTTGCCTGGACTCAGGAGAAAGCTGATCTATTGATCCAGATCAGCCGCGCGCATGAGGAAAGGCTCGAATGCGAATCCCTCTATTCTCAAGGTCGCACATATGATGCTGCATACTCTCTTCTCAAGCTGGCGAATACGTTATCCAATGATGTGAGAGCCAACGTGTCAGTTACCGATGGCTGCGGGGCAAGTTTTGACAACGCTTGTCAACACTGTTACCCGACCTTCCTTTGCTTACACCGCTGTACAAGCATCTCTATGACCTCCCACCACTGTCGCTCGTTCCCGGTCGCTTGCGACTGCCCGGCATCGTTTTTCCTCTCGTGAACCTCTTCCCTCTTTCCGATTCCAATGCTGAACTGGATCTCCCTGTTTATCGTGGGACGTCGCCCCTGTTGGGCGATGTCGACATTGCGACTCGAGACGACCTGTCAGGGATCAAGGGCGCACTCCTATTCATCCCTGGATCAGCCTCCTCGACGGGGCTCCACATGAGGTGAACCCTTGTTCGACGCGGCGGCTGGTCGTGCGACTCAAGCAACCGTTCGGTGCATTGCTGCTTGCACCGTTGGGGCGTACGCAGTACAAGCGTGTGGCGACGGATAGCTTGATCATGGCCCAGGCTCGGGAGACGACATCGTTGGGAGAATTGATGGGCAGCACCTGTATGGTGGACCTAGGGTACGCTCTGCATAGTTATTTTGGTCTAGATAGAGAACACGATTTGGGATCCAAACACCGGTGACTCAAGGGGCCTTGAGGACATCCCGTTCACCACGGCTGTCACGGGCAACCAGTCAACGAAACACCCGATGCATCTCCGATGTACCGAGATCCTAGTCCGCGACCGAGAAACTGACAACCTCGACAACGTCTTGGAAGGACGCATAGACGGTGCCGAACTACTCCGAGGAGGGCTTGAACGTGGGCTGCCACCGAGGTAAGGTCATGTATATATGCATACGTACGTGGTGTTACATGTTACAGGGGGAAAACTCAATAGATGAAGATGAAAGGAACATCGTCATGCTCAATCACGAATCCGTAATTGAACGGTTGGGCACAGGTCTCAGAAAAATATGACCGTACGCGAAAAGCGATTCGTTCAGGTAGAGAGGAAAACAACTAAGAGAGAATGGCTGTATCCTTGACGAGTGCCCTAGCCGCCTCGGAGCGAGGAGAAATGGTGTACGAAAAGGACTTGGGGTGACTGGAAGCGAACGCTGTGAGCGGCGACGACCTGCGCTGGCCAGAGCAAAGCAACTTACCAGATCATCCCGGACTCAAAGTCTGCCTTGACCTGGACTGGATTGCCATTCTCATCTTTACCAGGACGAATGTCGAACACGGTGAGGATGCAAGCAATAGACATGTACAAGGTCGCGTCTGCCATGAAACGACCCGGGCAGATGCTACGCATAGGGACATTGATCAGTAGCGTGTACGCGCAGGTAATGTGGAATTTACCGTCTTCCGTAGCCAAAGGCCGAGGTCGCAGGGTCGAGAATGTCAGCATTTTCCGTTTTTCCATCGGGATTCAAGAATCTCTCGGGTAAGAACTCCATCGGCTGGACATAATTTCTCTCATCGTGCAGGATGGTCCTGTATCAGGCTGAACTCAATACCGCTTAGAACCATTCGCCGACCAACTCACCAAGTGTTGCCGATGATGGTCGTGCCCGCGGGAATGAAATATCCGTTATAGACGTCGTCCTTGGTAACCATGTGCGGAAGACCTGAAAAGGACATGGTTCAACAATTCCGTCGATCGTCACCGTCGGCGGAGAATAATCACCCAGCGGAGCTACGGGATTCCACCGAAGTACTTCTTTGACGATGGCGTTGATGTATGGCAAAGACGGCCTATCGTTGTAGTCAGGAAGGCGTCCAGATCCGATGACAGAATCCAATTCCGCCTGTGCCTTGGCTTGGACGGCGGGGTAAACAACCATGGCCAAGAAAAATGATGACAGCGAGGAAACGGTCTAGATGAGATCAGCGTACTGAAATCCCACCTAAAATGGACACCTTACACTTTCTGCCCCGGCTAAGGACTTCAATGAGCGCTGTGAAACTCTCATACTAGAACCCAATCTTACCGGCGTATGCGAGGCCAGCGCACCCTTTGATTATCTCGATTTGCTCTGCCGAATCCCCAGCATCCGTCAAATCGTTCATGAGATGAGTAACGAAGCAAGGTGATGCAGTCCCCGCGTTCTTACAACGGGGTTAGTTTGACTCACGCCGAAGTGGTTGTATGCACTAACCAACGATTTCTGAACAGCCGCGAAAGGAGCATCACGCATTTCTAGCACATACGCTTTCCAATTTGCGGCTTTCTTCTGAAACCCTGCCCCAGGGACCCAAGCCGGAACGTATTTCACTGTTGCATCGCGATTAGGTATGGACATCGCACCAGAGAGTAGTGCTTACACCAGGGAAAGACGTCGACAAGAAACGCCCCTGGAGCTGCTGCCTTGGCCATCCCCTCCAAAGCCTTCTCTGCGACCTTGATATACCGATCCGCCTTAGGTGAAATCACGATCCCGTAGATCACGTTCATAATCACCGCCGCTGAATTGCTGTATCGCAGTTAGTCACATGAAACGGAAGGCAATAATATTGTTCACTGTCTAAGGTGCTCAATGAGGTTTTCCGGTGTGTCGAGAATGTTCCTGAGCAGGGTATGCGCCTCTTTCCGTTGGAGGGGCCAATAGATATCCGTCTTGGGACGAAATTGACGCTCGAACATCCTGCGATGTTTCCTCCAGCGCTCTCCTATAAGACAAGGCATGAATTGTGGGTTCGGTGATGGCGAAGAAATACATACCATAGGGCATGTGACCGAAACTCCAGTCCCATCCCATCCTACACGATGGATTAACCTCAGTATCACTGCGTCGAAATGAAGCTCACAAATCGTTGATCATAGGCAACTTGTTTCTATCGGAGTAATTGGCAAACCGTTTTTCGAAGAGGTCGTTCGCAATCTGTGGGGAGTTGACGAAGAGAAGGCGGTGTCCCATAACATTGGCATACACCAAGTCGCCTTGAAGGAAGTGTAAGCGATGAACTGTACGCGTCGATGGGATAGGAACGAACCGTATTTGTTGGCCCACGCGTTGTAACACTTGGCCTCGTTTTTCAAGGGAATATCGAGCAAATTCCCAATCAAAGGGAGGGGTCTCGGACCAGGCGGCAATGGATACTGTTTTCGCAGCTTGAGCCTGCCCACCATATAGATCGCAACCACACCCCAGAGCGCGATGAGAGTCGAGAGAGCAGGAGAGAACGACATGAGAGAGGTTTGTGCTTTCGCATCGAGGGCAGGAAGCTCTTATAGGCCGGCAAGTCGGTGTTCCACTGGACAAGAATTCGGCGTCGATTCGCCCAGATGAAAAGACAAGACCGAGTGTGTCTCATTTGCTCTTGTCTCCGTGCAGGCCAGATCGGTAATTCGCAATAACGATCGATCCACAAGTGCTGTTCGGAGGTTTTTGAGGTTCAATATGGTAGCATTGTCGTAACTCTGCCATTGAATGCCGTTCTCGTCCAGCCTTCCACCGTGGTCTGTACTTAGCCAACGTCCCAAATTGAGGTGATCAATCACAGTCCCATTCGCAAAATGTGGGGACGGTGGTATGTGCAATCTACCCGAGCAATTGTCTGCATTGCCGTCGCCGTAAAACCTGGTTTCTGGACAATTGTGACCCTGGTTGAGACCACATTCAGTGCGGCTTACGCGCTCAGTCTGATGCAACACTTCGTGACACTCACTGCAAAGGTCCATCGTCGAGCAGGGATAGATGTAATACATGTCGCACACTCTCGTCAAAAATCGGCATTCGTCGCTCAGATGGCTGCAGCACAAAGTACCTCCGTCTATCCAACCTGATGTCAAAAGTAAGTTCGCCAACAGTGACAGGAAGCTGGGGAAGCCGTGCCCGTGGCTCCCTGGTTGGAGAACCCGGACGGTCCACGAACAATGGTGGCGCATGGTGGAACACGGGAGCCAATATCTATGATTGGGTTCCATCGAGGGTGGACCATGGTAGGATGAACAAGAGCCTGACCCGCCGCCGCCCACCTGGACAGGCTCAGCAGATAGACGCTTGACCCGAGTACGCTCTGAGGGAGAGATGGGCCAAAGAATGATCCGAGACGGACGCCGCAGTGACAAATTCATCACAAATCACACTGAGTGACATGTCTGCTCCTGCATATCCCATAACAGGATGAGTAACTTGCACATAGAGACCCAATGGTGTGGGTGGTACATGACTAGTAGTAGAAGTGGACGTACTCCGACTCCTTTGCCATTACATAATCACCAAGTCTTGCTCCTCGCTACTGTTCCGAGCCATGGCTCCAGACTTGTTTTCTTTCCTCGACAATGCCCCGCCAGAGGACGAAAGTGACAATGAATTACCCACAGACAAGATACCAACGGCAATTCTTCCTCCTCCCGCATCCAGATCAGGTCAAAAGAGAAAACAAAGTCCTGATCTGGGTAGGCTGCAACCACCACCACACGACGCCATCGAGCGACCTGTGAAACGATCTCGTGCTGCAAGCCCAGTTCCTGTGGTGGTCGATGAATTTCAGACCGAGGCGAAACGCGAGATGGCTGCAAGTGGTGGATTGACTGGTCCTGTCGAGGAGGGGTCGAGACTGGAACTTCGGCATCAGGTTCGTGACCCCGCAGGGTTTTACTAGCATTTCTCATGTTGCTCAGGTCCGCCATCAAGTTGCCATTCCTCCTGGCTACGACTATGTCCCCATTGCAAAACACATTCCTCCCTCAAAACCCGCTCGGGAATACAAATTTCCCCTCGATCCGTTCCAACAGGTTTCAGTATACGCTATCCAGCGCAATGAGAGTGTATTGGTATCGGCACACACTAGCGCCGGTAAGACTGTGGTGGCAGAGTATGCCATAGCACAATGTCTCCAGAATCGGCAACGTGTAATATACACCAGTCCAATCAAAGTGAGTAAGATTAAGTCCACGTGTATGTAAGAGTAAGAGCTGAGTTACCAACGCCTTTGTCTTCATGTAGGCTCTCAGCAATCAAAAGTATCGCGAAATGCTTGCGGAATTCGGTGACGTGGGCCTCATGACGGGAGATGTTACTATCACTCCCAACGCGACTTGTTTAGTCATGACGACAGAGGTATTATCCTATCATGTTTCATGGCACGCTGCTCATAGACAAGTCAGATTCTGCGTTCCATGTTGTATCGTGGCTCTGAAATCATGCGAGAAGTTGCATGGGTTATATTTGACGAAATTCACTACATGCGCGATAAAGAACGTGGTGTGGTCTGGGAGGAAACTATTATCCTGCTCCCTCACACTGTCCGATACGTGTTTCTATCAGCTACCATTCCCAACGCGATGCAGTTCGCAGAGTGGATATGCAAGTCCCATGAACAACCATGTCACGTTGTGTACACCGACTTCCGCCCTACACCCCTTCAGCACTACCTCTTTCCTGCTGGTGGGGAAGGAATATACCTGGTGGTCAATGAGAAGGGCGAGTTTAAGGAGGATAACTTCAGCAAAGCAATGGGAACTCTGCAGGAAAGGATGGGCGAAGATCCAGCAGACCCCCAGAGCGGCAAGGGTCGTAAAGGGAAGTCCAAAAAGGGTGGTGAAAAGAAAGGTACGTGGGGGTCCACCCCCGTCAAATTGCGGTGTTCTCATTTGCATCCCAGGTTCTTCTGACATCTCCAAGATCATCAAAATGATCATGCTCAAAAATTATAATCCGGTCATTGTCTTCGCATTCAGCAAGCGAGAATGCGAGGGTCTCGCTTTGACCATGTCCAAATTTGAATTCAACTCGAATACTGAGCAGGAACTAGTCGGAAGTATCTTCCAGAATGCCGTCGAAAACCTCTCGCCGGACGATCGCAATCTTCCTCAGATATCGAACCTCCTACCCCTATTAAGACGTGGGATCGGTATCCATCATGGCGGTCTCCTACCGATCTTGAAGGAAGTCATCGAAATCCTCTTCCAGGAAGGTCTCATCAAGGTGCTTTTCGCGACCGAAACGTTCTCTATCGGTCTCAATATGCCCGCGAAAACTGTTGTGTTTACGGCAGCCCGGAAATTTGACGGACGCGAGTTCCGGGACCTCTCTTCTGGGGAATATATCCAGATGTCCGGTCGGGCGGGTCGTCGTGGTTTGGATGATCGTGGTGTCGTCATTATGATGTGCGACGAGAAACTCGAACCGGCCTCCGCAAAGACAATGATCAATGGGGAGGCTGATCGTCTTGATTCCGCCTTCCATCTTGGGTACAATATGATCTTGAACCTTCTCAAAGTGGAAGGCGTCAGCCCCGAGTACATGCTCGAACGGTGCTTCTTCCAGTTTCAGAGTAGTGCTGGGATTCCAACACTGGAAAAAGGTCCGTCGTATGATCACTCGCCGACTGCTTCTTGCTCACCTCAAACTATTTAGAACTAAGGGCAGAGGAGAGGCGGCGAGATTCAATACATATCCCAGACGAGGCCCTTGTAGCCGCATACTATGATTACCGCCAACAACTTGACCAGATGGGGGAGGACTTCCGAGCCGTCATCACGCATCCGACATACAGCCTATCCTTCCTTCAGGCTGGTCGTTTGGTCCACGTCAAGCACAAAGACGCCGACTTTGGCTGGGGTGTGGTGATCAACTTTCAAAAGCGGCTCAAGTCCAAGGTCTGTGTATAGTTTCTTCGCTAACCCGCGGTCCGTTAACCAAGCCGTGTCTTTAGACGAAATCGGAATTCCAAACTGACGATATTCCTCCACACGAACAATATATTCTGGATGTGCTTCTGAATTGTGAAACAGGGGTTGCCGTTCCCAAAGATAGGAACATCACTACACCGACACCAGGCGGCGTTCTACCTTGCCCGCCTGACAAGAAGGGCAATCCACTTGTCGTCCCTGTACTATTATCGACAATTGAGTCGATAAGCCATATACGAATATTCCTCCCAAAAGATTTGCGACAGGAACAAGCCCGAGATACCGTCTGGAAGTGCGTGTTGGAAGTGCAGCGCAGGTTCCCCGACGGAATATCGTTGCTCGATCCAGTCGAGAACATGGGGATCAAAGATGAAAAATTCCTCAACCTTGTCAAAGTACGCTACATTTGGTGAACCGTGGATTCTCGCTGACCCCCGCTTTTCTCTAGAAAATCGACGTCATGGAGAAGAAAATGTTCTCGAATCCACTTTACAGAGATCATCGCCTCCCGCATCTATATACTCTGTATGCCCAGAAACAGCTCGCCCAGACAAACATCCGGACGTTGAAGAAACGGATATCTGCGACGCAAGATGTCCTGCAACTCGAGGAGCTCAAGTACCGGAAGCGCGTGCTTCGACGGCTGGGCTTTACGAATTCGTCAGACATTGCTGAAATGAAGGGCCGTGTCGCATGTGAAATTAGCACTGGCGACGAACTGTTGCTTACTGAACTGATCCTCAACGGCGTATTCAACACGCTGCTACCCGAGCAATGTGCTAGTTTGTTGAGTTGTTTCGTGTTTACTGAAAAGGTAGGTCGTGGTATGCAGCTCTGACACAGTAGCTCATGATCTGCGCGCGCAGAGCGAGCAACAGACCAAGCTCACCGAGGAACTCGCGGCACCTTTGCGTGTAATGCAAGAGCTGGCTCGGCGCATCGCCAAGGTGTCCCAGGAATCAAAGCTGCCCCTCGTTGAAGATGAATACGTGCAATCATTCAAGGTGGAGCTCATGGACGCAGTAGTTCAATGGTGCCGTGGGGCATCCTTTTCAGATATCTGCAAGGTCGGTTAATTATTCTCGTCTTCCGAAACGCGTCGTTCACCAGGGTTTCTTTCTTATTACTTTTTGCTCATGCAGTTGACGGACCAGTTCGAAGGCAATCTCATTCGGGTGTTCAGACGACTAGGCGAACTTTTACGACAAATGACGCAG
>JBBPSU010000646.1:0-10315 GCA_038093755.1 Tylopilus microsporus | reverse complement strand
TCTTTCAGAGAATGAGTAAGTTTATAGTGTAGTAGTTACTACTTGTATGTTGTGGATGGAATATCATATGATTTGATTGGTGAATATTTTGGTGTGACACAGTGCCCCACAGAGCCTCACAGTACTTTACAATGCCCCACAGTACTCCACAATGCTTCCAATGCTCCACAGTACTCTACAATGCCCCACAATGCTCCACAGAGCCCTACAGTACTCCACAGAGCCCACAGAGCCACAGCTTCCCAGTGCTACAAAGTCCACAGAGATTGGTGTTCTGTACAGAGCTGTATAGAGTGGACCTAGCTGGGGGTTCTGTGGAGCTGTTGGCTCTGTACAGAACTGTACAGAGCAGTCTGATTTGCTGATGATATTCTATTATCCCCCCAATCACCAGTCTGCGCCAGTTTCCGACCGGGATCACCAATCTGAAGCAAGTCGGTGGAAGAGCACAAAGAGACATGCAACGCTACATCGTTGTCGTCATTGCCAGCGCAACCATTCCTGACATCATTATCGCCGTTCGAGCTCTCATGCAATTCAGGTACCTTTCTCAGGCCATTGCAATTACGTCCTCCACCCGCGACAAGATTGCCGCCACTTTGCGAGAATTTCACACCTACAAAGATGCTATAACAGAATATGGCTTTCGTCGGGGCAGCAAGGCAACAACGATCCTGAAGCACTGGCACATTCCGAAGATTGAGCTTATGCAGGCCATCGTCCCCAGTATCCAACATGTCGGCTCGTTGCTACAGTGGTCGGCTGACACGACTGAGCACGCTCATATTGAGGTAGTCAAAGATCCTGCTTCGACCATGAATCACCACAGCTACGACGCACAAATTTGTCGAACCCTCGATCGCCTCGAAAAATGCCATCTCTTCGAGATGGCAGTCACGCTTATCGCCGCCAAAAACGCGCCTGCTGGCAATCTGAATGTCGATCATGAAGAAAAGCCTGAAGCCGATGGTAAGAAAACTGCGGACGATCATCAAAAATTACTTGATGACTTATGGTCCCCATCACGCCATTCTACCGACTTCTTCGATGTTGCCGCTCGACTTTCATCCTCTCTTCCCGGCTCTGTTCCTACTCCCTCGCGTACCATTGTATCCGGCTCTACAGCTATCCACCTCAATTACGATGCATCGTGCAAGAGCATTTCTGTCGATGAAGCTGCCGAAATCTTTAGGCTGCCTGACCTCTGCGGCGCTCTAGCTGATTACTTCTATTGGGAACAAGACGCTCCCAAAAGGACGCACACTTTTGGTGGTCAACGAGGGGCCGCACTGGACTCATTTCTTCCTTTCAAAAAGCTCAACATATGGTACAAAGTTCGTCTGCAACAAAAAACGTACCACGATCCATCTGTCGTTGCTTCTACCTTCACCGTCAATGCCCACCCTCCAGACCGGACCTGGAAATATGGGCGGTATGATGCTGCGATCATGAATGTAGACGATCGCCAGCAATGGCCATCAAGTGGTTTACAAGGTGAGTGTTTTCACTTCCCTGGATATATGAATCTAACGATGTCGGGGCTTTGACAGGTCATGCTGTCATTTTTGTTCGTCTCATAATGTGTCCCGTTGTGCGCAAGTCCACCAGTGGCGACCCGTGGTTCAAACGCTTTTTAATTTATGGAGAACACCTCGACATTGTTCCTCAGGGAAGAAATTTAGTTGAGCGTACGACAGGTTTGCACATACTGAAACGGGCCAAGCATGCCACTGGCTCCCCACTTGGCGATGTATTTCCTGTCGATCAATTGCGATCATATGCTCACGTTGTTCCACACTTCGGCCAAAAAGCAGATGAGCGGCTTTCTTCTACTAATTGCGTACATCCATGCCGAGTCCTTTTATCTGAATGGTTACTTCGACAAATGCTTTTTTTATGCTATCAATCACTGCTGATATATTTCTATCCTGTAGAATACTGATGACATTTGCTTCGTCCGTAGTGACTTTGAGTTGGAGTCCTTCATGTGACAGTTGTGTGTAATGTGAGAAATCAACGCTTGTACCAACGTAGTTAACGACCATCGCCACCCAAGGGTACCGACGATTTATTCAAGTTCAAGTCCGACAATCTCTAGCGCGTCGACAGCCCTTGCTAGCTCATTCTACATCCCTCGTTTACCGAGATCATGTCACAGCCTTTCCAGATCCTGCGACTCACTAACACATAATTGACTTTGGCCCAGGAGGCTTAAATGCCATTGGTCCTCTCACTGTTCGCAATCTTGACCGGCGAAGAATCCATATCATCATCCTTGGTGACAAGGGCTGCAGTGAAGCCGAATAGTTCAACGTTTACCAAAGCTGCTCAAGACAAGGTAGGAGCTTGACCGTATACTTAGTCATGATACTGATATCTTCAAGTTGTATTGGCGATGGAAAGATCTATCTGGACATGCCCTTCTTTCGTTTGCTCAACTCCCATTATGGCTGCGGGTACGACACCCACCACTGTAGAGGTTAGCTTCGTTTCTGTGTTCCTCTCGGCCAGCTATCATGTCGAACTTGCAGGCGGTGGTCACTATACCTCGGTGGCACTTTTGCTGAAATTCAGGCCTATATCCCTTCTGGGGTTGGCCTCACTCTGAATTCTTTGTACATCAATGCTGGTCAATTCGGTTTCCAATTCCCATTGTGGGTTGCGAGGGTTTGCCCATCGAAGGTTTCCGCGTCGCGGCTGGCATTCCTAGCATCGAGATGGCACACGGCACGGGTATCAAGCATATTTCCTTCAAGCCGGGCTCTGTGGTGGGTATTCATCAAGTAACATCGTTGCTGTAAACCCTGACTTTCTGATTATTCTCCAGTGGACTGGTGGTCGCACCGGAGGATATCACTCATACGAGGACTTCCATATGCCCATCCTGAAGACATGAGGAACGCTTCACGGATGTCGACGGTGGGCCAAAACTCAGCGTTCTGCAAAGCTTCGAGGAGCTGGACGCCCCTTCTGCATTTGTCGACTCTTTCTTCATGAAGTATCGCGACACGACTCGTGACCAGCCGCGTTCTGAACTCCACGTGTGCGAGACATTCATTGGTCCAGAAGTTATACTACCTGCAGACGATATCGAGATTTTCTGCAACGTCGCTGAGAACCAAAATGAGGCATTCAAGACCGCCCGTACCGAAACTGCCAGAGCATCAATGGATTTTGCGATTGTGATGGGTTGGCAGCCTGTAAGTCCCTCGTTATACTATTGCTTGACGAAAATAACGATTCGGTAAGGCTATCATGAGATCGATATTACCGGATGCAGTCGATGGTGACCTGTTGAAGCTCGTTCATCTTTCGGATGGATTCCACCTCATTCCTGGTGCCAAGCCCTTGAAAGCGGGTGGCGCATGCATCGCAGATGCTCGTATCACCTCTGTCAAAAACACGGATGCGGGCAAGGCTGTTCAAGTCAAGGGCCATGTCTTCTGTGATAGCCAGCCGATCATTGAGGTTGTGTCATCTTTCCTTTACCGTGGATGCTTCGAAGACTAAGAGACACTTTCGAGATGAGTCCGACTATGTCGTGCAGTTGACCAATGATATTGCTGTCGATGTCATCCAGTCCAAAGAATGGCTTTCATTGGGAAGACAAGAGTATTCCTCCCATGGCTGGTATAACCCTGGTATTCCACATACAATCCCAAGTCACCTTCAAGGACAAGGCCTCATACTGAGATGTTCGTGTCCGAAGGCCGACTCACGCCCCTGGCCGACGAAGGACACAGATGTCGAACAATACCCTGATAACGTTCATCACCCCAATCACGAACGAACCTTACCCTTACTCCACGATCTCTGGCAACCCGATTCATGTTAACCCGTACTTCTCGGACTTTACTGCTCTTCCTGGGACGACCATGCATGGCACGTGGTCTAGTGCTGCTACTCGTCACTATGTGGAGAACGTTGTTGCAGAAGGCAACCCTGACCGAGTTATCGCATAAGTTATCCTTTGGTCGTGGTCGAGTTCACACTTGACATCCTCGTAGATACAACATTTTCTTTGTCAGCATGGTGCTTCCTAGAGACGAATTGATGGTCAAGATATGTCACATCGGCATGCGCGATGGTAACATGGTTGTCAAAGTTGAGACGTTCAATCAGAAAGATGAAAAGGTCCTTGAGGGCAAGGCTAAAGTTGCACAACCTACCATGGTATACGTCTTCACTAGTCAGGGATCACAAGAACCGGGTATGGGCATGGATCTGTACAACACTTCACCTACTGCTCAGTGTCGATGCTCACCTTCTTGCGGTTTACAGGTTCTCGACCATCGAAATCGTCAAGGATAATCCAAAGAAGAAGACCATTCATTTCGGTGGTGTTAAGGGACAGGCAATTCGTCAGCATTACATGGACATGACTTACGATACAATGGAAATGTCAAAACCCTCGCTCTGTTTGCTGATATCAACGTGCGCACCCAAAGTATACCTTTAGCCCTTCCAATGGCCTGGTTTATGCCACCCAAATCGCTCAAATCGCTTCACCGGTTCGAAGTTGGATCGAAACACAGGACCTATTGTTCACGCAGTATCGGTTTGAACGCTTGATCAAGCTTGGTCCGTCACTAACATTGACCGGGATGGCCGTGCGGACATTGAAAGCCAAATATGAAGCCCAGGATGGCGCCGTTAGCCGTGAACGAGCCATTCTCTGTCACGCCAAGAACGTCCGTGAGATCTACTATCTCTTCGAGGACGAAGCTCCATCTGCTGCTACGTCCACCGAGGCCGAACCTACTGCTGTCGCTCCCTCTGTACCCATTCCTGCGCCTGCTGTCATCGTTGCTTCGACAGAAACTGCGACAGCCATCGAGGGTGTACCTCTAAAGGCTGCCGATATTCTTCATCACATCATCGCTCAGAACTGAAGAAGATCGAGGAAGTTCTGTTGACGAAGTTGATCAAGGACCTTGTTGGTGGCAAGTCCACACTTCAATATGAGATTTTGGGTGACCTTCAACTCGAGTTTACGTCGCTCCTGAGAAAGGCGAAGAGCTTCCAATCTGCGTTGGGCGCCAGTCATTCTGGGACCCTCGACAAATACACCTCCAGCCTCATCTCACGCCTTATCGAAGGGAAGATGCCTGGAGTGTTCAATTCCTCCGTGATCAAAGGTTACTTGTCGAAGAGATGGGGTCTCGGCTTCTCCCGTGCCGATAGCATCCTTCTGCTGGGTACCACTACTAGTATGGAGCCCGCCAAGCGTCTATCTTCCGAAGCCGAGGGTAAGGCATGGTTGGACGCCGTTGTCGGCACATACGCACAGCATACTGGTATCACCCTGGCCAGTAGTGGTGCAGGTGGTACGGGTGCCGGAGGTGTTGGAGACGCTATGATCAACAGCGAGGAGTTTGCCGCTCAACACATTGAACTCTATATGCGTTACCTCAGCCACGACTCTCGTGCCGGAGAGATTGCCCATGACAAGGACAAAGCGTCTGCGCAACTTCAAAGCTCGACTCGACTCCATCGCTCGAGAGCATGGCGACGTGTACATCGACGGAATACAATCCACCTTTGATCTACTGAAAGCCCGTCATTTTGACTCTTCTGTGTCCGTCAAGACGCACTGCTTATGTACTACGACATCATCCATGGCCGTCTCTCAACCGTCGACTGAGAACTCACCGCTCGTTGCATTGCTCTCCTCAACAGGGCCGATCCTGAGCTCCTGACATATATGCAGTATTACATCGGCCTACGACGCAAGTAAAGGCGACACTTACGCAGTTGCAAAACAATTCGGATGGCAACTCATTGATAACATGAGAGGTATCATCAGGCAACCCACTGTTCAAGTTTACAAAGATGGTAAGTGAATGGGCGAGATCTAGCATTTTCCTTGTGATCATATTTGTTCTGCAGTGACATTCCCTACTATACGAGGGCGTTGTACGTTCCCTCAGGAAAGGCCCTGGGCGAACCCACACCCGCATGCAAAATCGTTGGTCTTCGTCTCAGTTCCTTCGGTCCCATATCTCTGCTGCCACTCGAGTATCCGACGATAAGGTGCTACTGTTGCACCTCAAACGCCAAGTCAAGGGCAACTGAGAGTATTCAAGCAACCTGACTGGTGTTTACCTCGATGTTCTGCATGAAATAGCAACCTTGGGCACAACATTCAAGGATAAGAACACGCTTCTCACCGGTGTCAGGAAAGGTTCACTCGTGTTGACATTCTGAGAGGTCTTCTTTCCGGCGGTGCTCATGTTGCATTGTTGTCACCACTTCCCGTTACAGCCGTTTGGCGGTTGAATATACCAATCCATTTACTAGAGCTATGGTGTGCGGGGATCTGCATTGACAGTCGTTCCTTTCAATCAAGGTTTAAAACAGGACGTAGAAGCTCTCATTGACTACATCTATGCGACACTCAGAACTGTCAAAATTCCGGTCGGTGCTTGGTGAGCGATATTGCTTGTCCATCGATCTCTCGGTTTGCTAATTCTCCTGCAGCGCAACCACACTTCAGTCTCTCGAGATCACGCGCGACGCTATTCTGTCCGGTAAGGCGAAAGTCATGATTGCTGGTGGCTTTGACGACCTTGGCGAAGAAGGCTACCAGTGATGCAGAGACCGAATTTGCCATGGGACGTGAACCTACAGAGATGTCACGACCTACGACCACAACTCGTTCAGGGGTAAGCCATTAATCTGATCGAATATACCCTGCTCGACTCAGTTGATTAGTTGATGGAACCCCAAGGAACAGACATTCACATTGTTATGAGTGCAAAGACCGCCCTCGAGCTCGGAGCTCCCCTCCGGGGTGTTCTGGCATTCACCTCTACATCTACGTAAGTTTATTTAAGTAACAATTCATGAACCACATATTCATTCGTTCTAGCGACAAGGTTGGGCATTCAATCCCCACTGCTGGATGTGGTGCCCTCTCGGTCGCTCGAGAATTACCGTCCAAATATCCTCTCCCGTCACGGTCGCTCAGCCTGAAGTATCGGTCCCGCCAAATTACTTTCCGTCGCAAGCAGATTTCAGACCGGCTCGGTCATGAACATGCACAACTCCGCGACAAGATCGAGGAGCAGAACCGCAATAGCGAGTAAGTTTTGCGTCCCCTTGTGTTAGTCAATAATTAACCGTATATCCCATGAAGCAACGTTGATGCGAGATTTGAGGCATCACTATCTCATGTTCCCCTCAAGGTCTATCCATACGGAAGGAATTTGGGCCGGTGTCATGGTAAGTGACTCTTTGTCGCGAGTTACCTGGGAATAACAGTCTTGCAGTCCTCTTTCGGCTTTGGTCAAGTCGGTGGCATTGCCATCATCGTTCATCCACGCTACCTTTTTGCGTCGCCACACCCTTCTGCTTATGAATCCCACAAGTCTCGCAACCAAAGGCATTATCATGCAGCTTCCGCCATTGTCAGAACACTGGTGGGGTATGATTATTCCCCAGGTTATCACAGTGGGCACTGGCAGTCACCCGTCGCGCTATCGAGAAGACGTGGTTGACAGCGAGCAGTGCGAAGCAAAGCCATGTAGGGTCCGAGGAGCACATTGGAGCACGATTGACAAGTAAGCTCTCATCTCAGATTATCCTCTGAAAACAAATCATGCAGGCTTAGTGCGATTGTTTTAGCTCAAACGCAGACTCGGGCAGGGATTATGCACAGCGCATTGAATGATTTCGTGTAGTACATGGCAGACCTATTGAATGTAGTTCGTTATGTCACCCGCAGAAAATTGTGACGCGTGCTTTTCTTGAACTTCAACATTCGTAACATGCTCCGAGTCCGCTTCGAGTCTTCCTCATTTCATTGTATCAATTCCAGTATGGCTGCCCATTCCAATCAGGGATCTCAAGCTTCGCCGTCAAGGAGTCTCACAGACCGTTGTTCAAGTCCCAACAATGACACACTCAGCTCGCTCTCTACATTGTCATCCCCGTCTCCTGGTGACAGTCTAACACCACTCGCTGTCCACTCCTCCCCTTCCATCGTCCCTGGCACTCCTCATGCTGACACACCTCAGGCTGTATCTTCCAGTTTGCATTCCATTAGCCATCCTGCGCAGTCCTTTCCCCGACCAAGCTTTCCAGTGAGGGGCACACCATCAGCTGTTGGAGCCTTTCACACACGTAAGTCTCTTAGTATCCTCTCTGCCCTCAATGGGTTCGGTACATCCATCCACTCGCTCGTTCTGCAAACACCCGCACCAACCGGTGGCTCTGGGATGGAGCTCACTGGCAGCGTATTGGGCAAGAGGTTAAGTGTACGATCTACAACTAGTCCATAGCCTATGACTTACCTATCCTACAGTCCGACTCGGATGGCTCCGAATATTGTGACCCCGAGCTGGAAGAGTTTAAACTGCAAGATGGTCTACTGCTGCTCGAGGTTGCATGCACCCAGTCTGCTGTTCGCCACTGTGAGAAAGATTTAGCAAAGGCACAACTGACGGAGAGCATTGCTCTTAACAAACTCTACAAGCATCGCTTCAGCGAGATGCAGAGAAGGTGTGACATCGCTGATTCACAAGTTGGGTCGGTCCGACATTCCATCCGCATGCGTGGTGGCATGCTTTGTCCCACTGGTGCTTCCTTCCCCAAACGTTGCTGCCAGGACTTGGTCTTGAATGCAGATCAGGATATCAGTGCGTTTAAACAGTGCCAGTGTGTCATGTCTTCTCACTCACATCATGTTTAGGTTCAAGTTATATCGAGGCTGAACGCAATGTCGAGCAGTCGCCCGAGGTATGAAACGTGTTGCGTGGTTTCTTTTGGAAACATGTTTTTCTTGACTTATATACACCTGTGATATAATCCTTGATATGCTGTCTTCTAAATCCTTTTACACTCCCTACTAAATTGTGCAAAGGTTGCTATGGTACATAGGTGTTTTATGCATGTGCTGCTGCGAGGCTGTACTGTACTATGAATGGAACGATGTCACTTTGTGGGCCTCTGTGAGATGTTGTTGCACTGTCATCGAGTGGGAATTGTGGCATTGTGTGCCTGGCAATCTGCTGTCATATTGGGGTTGGTTGTCACATTGTGACGGTGCCAAGCTGTCATGCTATAAGATGCTGTCAGAATGCTGTCATGACTGTCAGCACTGTGTGAAAACAAGGGGTTTGCTGATGCAGGACATTCCGGATGATTCCTGTAGGAGTGGACCAGCAGACAACGACGGACAGCAGACGGACATGACGTGGGTGAATAGGATCACTAAGGACTTGAGTGACGATGATAGGGAAGTTGTGTAGAGGTCATAGGATAGGTCCTACAACCGTAAGGAACAGTAGTTCCTTACAGCAGCTCATCCTGAGCTTCTCGAGAGCTTGCTTAGCCTGCGCCTTCATGTCAGCAGGGTAGAACATAGTGAGGAAATCCTCCTTCATGGCTGTGAAGGTCAACGGAACCCCAGCCTCAGCTCTGTTTGTCTTGTCGTACCAACCTTCAGCAAAGTCGGCACCATCACCTTTGCTCATCTTGTTGAGCGTTACCAATGCCATGAGGTTACCATCCTAGTAGATGTCGGCGTTCAGACGGAAGTAGGATTCCATCACAAGTATCCATTGGCAGGCGTCCTCGGGCATGCTGGAAAAGTCAGAAGGCAATCCTGCCTTGTACTCAGTGGGTCATGGATCAGCCATAGGAGTATGTGCTGATGAAGAACTGTCAGAGGGAGATGAGGTGGGATCGGCGGCGGGATTGAGATGTGAAGTCCTGAGAAAGAGGGAAGCGGGTTGGGAGCGCAGATGGGTGAGGGGATGGGAGTGAGGTCTCGGATTATCCAATCGGAGCCTGTAGGGGCGGAGGTGCTGCTGGTGGGAGGTGGGGGTTGTGGCGAGGAGGAAGCGACAAGGGGTAGGGCAGCGATGGTGGGGGTCGAGAGTGGTGTGGGAGTCTTGCGGCAAGGGGCGAGAAGGGGATTCTCAATAGCCTCTCCTGCTAGGCGGCAGGTAGCAGCACGCTTAGCACGTTGACGGTCTTCCCACTGGCAAGAGATTTCGTAGGACGTAGTGGTGAGGGGGTAGGCCCGACAGCGAGATAGCTGGGGCGAATGGAGAAGCTAGTTCTTTTGTTATGCTACCAAGCATGTGTAACGACCTAGACTCTAGAGTCGTAATGCTCGAGGGCAAGACAGTAATCGACCAGTGTTCAATGCTTCAAGACTATTCGTTAAGCCCGAAGCGAGTGGAGGATGATAGGGAGCGGTACCCTTAATTCGCACTCAAGTCTAAGACGAGGTTTGAACAAATGGATAAGACTGTCGTCGTAGGTACTTTACATGGGTTTAAATACTGGAGAGAGATGCGCACAGACC
>JBBPSU010000645.1:0-10316 GCA_038093755.1 Tylopilus microsporus | reverse complement strand
CCCTCTGTAGTTGTTTGTCACGGTAATCGAGTGCGGCCTTGGCGTGAAAAACTTGATGTAGCAAGCGTCGGTGCAACCTGAACCTTGGCCCATACCGGGCGCTCGAGGTCGGCCACTCGAAGTCAAATCTTTGCATGCGGGTCAGCACATGAAGCGAGGACACAGCAGGAGAACATACAGGTCGGCGGGAGAAAACTTTGGTCGATCAGAGTACTTTTGAGAACGCTTTTCGAGCAACGCAATGGCGACTCGTTCAGAGTTCAACAATATGACGTCCTGGCCAAATACGCGGATGTAAACAATGTCGCCTGTGATGATTGATTCATCAGTGTCGTGTTAGTGACAGGCATCAGGACGTCCCATATATTTTTGACCACGCCGTGTAGGTGAGATGAGGTGCGTCTCTGTTCACGCCGAGTACATTTCCTAAGAATGGGAGGGGTGTGGGGCCGGGTGGGAGTGGTGGCCGGCTGGTATGAGCTGAGGACTGGGATGGCTTGAGCCTTCGTGCCACACCTTCGACGGCAAGCAGCACAGCTGCCAGTGCAAGGAGGACCACGATCATGGTAGAGCCGCGGGAGACTCTGCAGCGCCACTATCCCAGGCTGTTTGGCTCGTCACTGGGTGGGTAAATAGCTGATGATGATGCATCGATGATGGTCGAAAGGTCATCTAGGAAGCCGGACCCTCTGTAAACGATCATGATGTAGCCAATATTAGCTCATTTGTACACCACAAACGTCGCCGACCATCAATCAAGCTCAAGCTTCGAGCTGCCCACACTCACTAAGTTACTACCGGTAGTAAAGATCCGGTAAAACATAGGACTGGAAAGATGGACTTGAAAGCAGAATCCCCAATCAGAATCTCGACCGACGCGGCCACCATGCCGCAGCGCGCCTGGTCTCCTTCACATCCTCACACGGCATCTTCCAACCCATCGGTGTACCGCGGAGCACAGAGCTACAAAGTTATATGGCTAACATGGATCAACGAAGCGAGCCTTTCTGAATCCATCTTGTCGTCTCTCGGGACGAACCGACACGGGAAAGGTAACGGATGTCTAGTCAAGCTACGTCAGCGTTCATGCCTATCTTGTAGGTAAACGGCACTTACACTGACAAACCCGTTGACCACTTCACACTTCCCGACCCCTCCGTCTTTTCGATTCGGAACAAGGTCAACATACAAACCATCGCGGACCATAGCGAGGCGTCTGCGACGTGTCTTCCTGGACTATACTCATAAATTGAGTACAAACTCGGACGAGTGATCACAAGACGAACCAGATTCGGCGACCGAAACCAAAGATATACATGTATGCAATGTTGTCGTCATTCAAAGAGCCATCCTCGCGCAAAAATCGCTCCGGCATGAACGTCTGGGGGTTTGGATACCTCTCCTCGTCTTGCGTTATCGCCCTGTTAGATTATCGTCATCATAGGCCCCGTCCCATAGGCAGAGATGTGTACCAGATGTTCGCCATCACCGTCGCGCCTACACAGAATGACCAGCCAAACGATTGAAATACGAGGAATGTTGCTCACCTTGCGGAATGTAATACCCCTCGTAAATGTCGTCTTCAGAAGTGGCGTGAGGAAGACCTAGGCGTCCTCAGCTTATAGTCAGCGCCTGAATGTCGATATCGCACATACCAAATGATCCTGCTGGGTGACGCCTTATCGTCTCTCTCAACACAGCGTCCACGTATGGCAGCGATGGTCGATCCTCAAAGTTGGGCAGTCGCTCCTCGCCCACTACACGGTCAATTTCCAGTTGTGCACGACGTTGAACCTCCGGATGGTTCATCATGAGATAGACAAAGATCAGAAGTATAGCGTATGTCTGTTCTGCCATGTGTTACAATGTGGTGCTAGGGATGGGGCGATGGAACAAACCGTCTTGACAGAGGCTGGGAATACCGTTAGCCTGGCGAATTAAGACGCAACTAGGGCAATCACCTGCATACAACGTCCCTGCAGAGTCTTTGATGGCTTGCACGAGCTCTGGGTCCATGGAATCATCGTCCAGACGATATCGGACGATTGCGTCAGAGACCATGGATGGCGAAGCAGTTCCTTGTTCCTGGTGTTCTGATAAGCCGGAAGCGCACGAGCATCCGAGATTACGACACGTACGATGCGTCGTTTGACCCATGCATAAGGTGCGTTCAGTGCCTCAACCACCAGACGTTTGCACTCGGCAGCCTCTGATTTCCACCCCATTCCAGGTAACCACGACGGAAGCACCTTCACTGCGTCGCACGCATATGAAGGGGGAAACACATTGGATGAAACAAAAACCCACCAAACGGAAATGCGGTGCATAGAGCGGATAGTTCGGGTGTCGCAAATCTTAAGACGATGCCCAACGCGCGCTGCATCGACGAGACGAACGCCTCTCCGCCCTTCATGTCGTAGCCATACGTGACCTCCATGACTACCGCTGCTGAGAACCTGTGTGCGTGCAAGGTCGTACATCAGAGTCCAATATGTAGCTGGGGACGTACGTGGTGAAATATTCTGAATAGCATGTTGGATCGTGCAACAAACGAGTCAACAGCTTGTAGGCTCTCTGCAGTTGTTTGTTGCGATGACCCAGCGCCGCCTTGGCATGAAAATACCTGGTGTAGCAGGCGTCGATGTAACCTGAACCTTGGTCCATACCGAGCGCTCGAAGTAGGCCACTCAAAACCAAACCTTGGTGAACGAGTCAGCACAAAGAGCTGGAAGACAGCGAGAGAAAATACAGGTCTGCCGGAGAAAAATCTGGTCGATTAGAATACTTCTGGGAACGTTTTTCGAGCAACGCAATGGCGAGTCGCTCAGAGTTCAGCAGTATGACGTCTTGACCGAACACGCGGGTGTAGACGATATCGCCTAGAAGATAATCATCAGCAGGTGTCATAGTGCAGGATAGATCTGAGGAACGTGCCGTATATTTTCGACCACGCCGTGTATGTAAGATGGGGTGCGTTTCTGTTCACGCCAAGTACGTTTCCTAGGAAGAGGAGGGGTGTGGGACCAGGTGGGAGTGGTGGTCTGCCAGTATAAACCGACGACCGTGACTGTCTGAACCTTCTTGCGCCCTCGATTGCTAGCAGCGCCGCTGCAAGTGCGAGTAGGACGATGATCATTATGGAGCCGAGGGAAACTGTGAGGCGCTAATCTTCGGCTCGCCATTACTGGTAGTTGTATATTGCTGCGGAACCACGATCAAGTTGATGGCTGTCACGCCGGCGGATCCCGTTCAAGCTGGCAGAAATTCCTGGACCCTTAAGGGGACAGGTCTCACCTTCGTCGGAAGCTCTGTAACGGCAAGACGAACAGGAGCGCCGGGCCGCGTTCTTGGCGTCACTGCACCCAGTCAGCACCCGGTTGGCAGCAACGTGCTCGTGGCCTGAAAAAAAGCGAAAAACTGGAATTCAAAAGTAAGCTCTTGCCAGTGGCCTCATGTGTAGATATACAGTATGTACAGTAAACAGCTGCAGGTATCCCTTACTATCCCGTTCATTTACATCTCTGATATACTTGCCCAGACGGCAGCTGCGACCATGCCACAGCGAGCCTGTCTTCCGACACAACGGTGTAACCAACGAGTTACAGGGTTATCCGGCTAGCACAGATCAACGAAGCCAGCTTTTGTGAATCCATTGCCTCGTCTCTCGGGACGAACCGACACGGGAAAGGTAATGGATGCCTGATAAAATCATGTCAGTGTCATACTCCTCCTGCAGGGTAAGTGGTACTTACACCACAAGCCCAGTGGTCCATTTCACGTTTTCCGACCCCTCCGTCTTTTCGATCCGGAACAAGGCCAGCATACACGCCATCGCACACCACAGTGAGGCATCTGCGACATGTCTTCCTGGACTATATGTACATAGAATGAGCACCTCCGATGCCTGAACGTACATGGGCAAGACGAACCAGATTCGGCGTCCGAAACCAAAGGAATACACAATCTTGTCATCATTCAGCGAGCCATCATCACGCAAAAATCGCTCTGGCAAGAACATCGCTGGATCCGGATACCTTTCCTCATCGTGTGACATGGCCCTACGGTACCATCGTCATTATATGCGCGTACTCATAGAATCATACTTACCATACGTTCGGGATGACCGTCGCACCTGTCGGAGTGATAAGCCAGATCACTGCAAAGTGTCAGCACTGCTCACCTTGAGGAACGTAATACCCGTCATAGATATCATCTTCGGTGGTAGCATGGGGAACGCCTGAGCACCATTCATGAATCTGGAAATCCAATGTGGAGACCGAACGTACCGAGTGGCATCACTGGATGACACCTCATCGTCTCTCGCAATATCGCATCCACATATGGTAGCAGTGGACGGTCCTCAAAGTCGGGCAGACGCTGTCCCCCTACAACACGGTCTATTTCGAGCTGAGCGCGACATTGGATATCTGGATGGTTCATTATGAGATAGACAAAGACAAGAAGGGTACCATATGTCTAATTGAGAGCGTGTTAGCCAAGAATGCCAGATGTCAAACGATAAAACAAACTGTCTCAACCGAGGCTGAGCGCACCGTTAGCCTGGAGGAATAGAATGCGAAAAGGACAATCACCTGCATAGACCGATCCAGCAGACTCTTTGATCGCTCGTGTGAGTTCCGGATCTTTTGCATCGTCGTCTAGATGATATCGGATGATCGCATCCGAGACCATGGATGGTACTGCATTTCCTTGCTCCTGGTATCCTGATAAGCTATGTATCTGAGTTTCGGTTTCTCCACGTACGATGCGTCGTTTGACCCATGCATAAGGCATGTTCAGCCCATCAGACACCAGATGTCTGCACTCGGCTGCCTCAGACTTCCACCCCATTCCTGGCAACCACGATGGAAGCACCTTCACTGTGTCATATGCATATAAAAACGATCACGAGGGAACAGATGAGATGAAGAAAACTCACCGAATGGAAATGCGGTACATAGAGCGAATAGTTCGGGTGTAGCAACACTTGTCAAGATGTCCGTAGCACGCTGCATCGCCGAGACAAACGTCTCCCCGCCTTTTAGGTCGTACCCATATGTGACCTGCATGACTGTGGCTGCTGAGAACCTGTGTGCAAGGTAGTACCTTGAATGGCGACATGTAACTGGGGACGTACGTGGTGAGATGCTCTGAATACCGCGTCGGGTTGTCCAAGAGATGCGTTAGTAGTTCGTACGCCTCCCGTAATTGTTGGTCGCGGTAATCTAGTGTAGCCTTGGGGCGAAAGACATGGTATAGCAGACGTCGGTGTAACCTAAGCCTTGGCCCATACCGAGCGATCGAGGTCGGCCACTCAAAATCAAACCTTTCCATTCGAATCAGCGCAAAGAACTGGAACACAGGAGAGAACATACAGGTCGGCTGCAGAAAATTCTGGTCGATCAGAGTACTTATGGGAGCGCCTTTCGAGCAACGCAATGGCGACTCTTTCCGTGTTCAACAGTATGATGTTGTTGCCCAAGACACGGGTGTAAACGATGTCCCCTGTTGGATGACCATCAGTGAGAGGTGCATAATAGAGCAAAGGGACGTGCCATATATTTTCGACCACGCCGTGTAAGTGAGATGGGGTGCATTTCTGTCCATGCCAAGCACGTTTCCTAGGAAGGGAAGGGGTGTAGGACCAGGTGGGAGAGGTGGTCTGTCAGTATGAACTGGTGAACGCGACGATCTGAGCCTTCGTGCGCTCTCAATGGCGAGCAGCACAGCTGCCAGTGCAAGGAGGACGACGATCATTGTAGAGCTAAGGAGACTGCGGTGCGATAGTGTTCTTCGGCTCAAATGGTGCGTAAGTCAGCTTGTAACGTAAGATAAGATGTGGCTTGGCTAGATCGACTCGTGCGAAAGTTTGTTCATGTTTGCAGTAAGCGTCTCTTCAATTTGCCGTGCCTGACTGCAGTGACAAGAACTTCAACCCGGCACCGTGACCCCAGTTCATTTTCTGCCAGCTTGAACAAGGATCTGAGTACTCGAGCCATTCAAGGCTCAATCTGACCAGCCTCATTAATGCCAGTGCGGCGAGTCGCCGGCGACTATTATGTGCCATCAACAGCGACATGAAACCAACGATGACTAGTTGACTCCGAGTCGGAGCCGAAGATTAACACCGCACAGTTTCCCTCGGCTCTATAATGATCATCATCCTCCTTGCACTTGCATCGGTGCTGCTAGCCATCGAGGGCGCACCAAGGCTCAGACAGTCACGGTCGTCGGTTTATACTGGCAGACCACCCCTCCCACCTGGTCCCACACCCCTCCCCTTCCTAGGAAACGTACTTGGCGTGAACAGAAACGCACCCCATCTCACTTACACGGCGTGGTCGAAAATATATGGCACGCCCCTTTCCTCTATTATGCATGTCCCGCTGATCGTAGCTATCTAACAGGCGACATCGTTTACACCCGTGTTTTGGGCAACAACATCATACTGCTGAACTCGGAAAGAGTTGCTGTTGCGTTGCTCGAAAAGCGCTCCCAGAAGTACTCTGACCGACCAGAATTTTCTTCAGCCGACCTGTACGTTCTCCCACCGTGTTTCAGCTCTTTGTGCTGACTCGAATGCAAAGGTTTAATTTTGAGTGGCCGACTTCGGTCGCTCGGTATGGGCCAAGGTTCAGGTTACACCGACGTCTGCTATACCATGTCTTTCATGCCAAGGCGTCGCTCGATTACCGCGACAAACAAATGAGGGGAGCGTACGAATTACTGACACATCTCTTGGACGACCCTGCACGGTATTCAGAGCATTTCACTACGTGCGTCCCCGGTTACGTGTCACTATTCAAGGTACTACCTTCAACACACAGGTTCTCAGCAGCCGTAGTCATGCATGTCACATATGGGTGTGACATCAAAGGCGGGGAGACGTTCGTCTCAGCGATGCAGCGCGCTTCGGACATCATGGGAAGTGTTGCTACACCCGAACTATTCGCTCTATGTACTGCATTTCCATCCGGTGAGTTTCCTTCATCCCATCTGCTCGTTTTTATCTGCACATGACACAGTGAAGGTGCTACCGTCGTGGCTGCCAGGAATGGGGTGGAAGTCCGAGGCTGCTGAATGCAGACATCTGGTGGCTCATGCGTTGAACACGCCTTACGCTTGGGTCAAACAACGTATCGTACGTGGAGAAATCAAAGCACTTGTGGATCACTTATCGGACTACCAGGAGCAAGGGAATGCAGTACCATGCATGGTCTCGGACGCGATCGTCCGACATGGTCTATGCGATGATGCAAAAGACCCAGAACTCGCACGAGCGATCAAAGAGTCTGCTGGAACATTATATGCAGGTGGTTATCTTTGTCGCATCCTATTGTTCCACACTCACGGTTCGCTCAGCTGCCGTCGAGGCGGTTCGTTTCATCATGCATCTCTGGCACTGTGGACTAACACACTCGCGAATAGACCCACGGTACCTTCCTTGCCTTCGTCTATCTCATGATGAACCATCCAGACGTGCAACGCCGCGCGCAGCTCGAAATAGACCGTGTTGTAGGAAGCCAGCGTCTGCCTGACTTTGAGGACCGACCGTCGCTGCCATATGTGGATGCGATATTGCGAGAGACGCTGAGGTGCCATCCAGTGGCACCACTCGGTATGTTCGGTCTCCATATTGGATTTCCAGATTTATAGTGTTTAGGCTTTCCTCATGCTACCACCGATGACGATAACTATGACGGGTATTACATTCCTAAAGGTAAGCAGTGCTAATACCTTTCAACGGTCTGGCTCATCACTCTTACAGGTGCGACGGTCATCCCCAACGTCTGGTAAGTATGTTTCTATGAGTATGCACGTGCAATGATGATGGTATGGCAGGGCCATATCACACGATGAAGAAAGGTATCCGAACCCAGAGACGTTCTTGCCAGAGCGATTCTTACGTGACGATGGCTTGCTGAATGATGACAAGATTGTGTATGCGTTTGGTTTTGGACGCCGAATCTGGTTCGTCTTGCCCACATACGCTTAGGCATCCGAGGTGCTCATTCTATATATATGTAGTCCAGGAAGACACGTCGCGGATGCCTCATTGTGGTGTGCGATGGTGTGTGTGCTGACCTTGTTCCGGATCGAAAAGACAGAAGGATCGGGGAACGTGAAGTGGTCCACTGGGCTGGGGGTGTGAGTACCGTTTACCCTCACTGGCAAGGACGGGCATGATGGTGACATGAATTTACCAGGCATCCATTACCTTTCCCGTGTCAGTTTGTCCCGAGGGACAAAGATATGGATTCACAGAAGCTTGCTTCATTGATCTGTGCTAGCCGGATAACCTTGTAACTCACTTCCCCAAGCTACACCATCGTGTCGGAAGACACGTGTACTGTATATCTACACATGAATAGCTTTTGAATTACAAAATTTTCCTTTTTTTTTCAGGCCAAGAGCCTGAGCGTGTTGCTGTGCAGTCACGAGAACCCGGCACCCCTGTTTTTCTTGCCAGTACATACTTTTCTGCCAGCTTGAACGGTTGTTTGTTATTGGAAAAAGAGGTGATACCTTGGTCTGTGTACATCACACATGGTATCACCGGAAAGTGTTGGCGCATCCTCTGCCTCCTCTTCCTCTAAATATACCATCTTGGTCTGTTCATAAACTCGCCTATTGAAACCTCGCCACCGTGTACTCCCCAATCTCGCTATACGCTCGATTCCCTCACTGCCACTCGTACGACTGGGGGTTCTCTTCCAGGCCATCGCCGGGTTGGACCGAGTGACCGCACGACGAGGATAGTCGATGGGAAAATGTTCAGCGCATGCTCGAACTCTCTAATAGAGCGTTCCAGATCTCCACCCATCCGGTACCGCAAGAGAGCGGCATGGCCCTGATCGGTTGCATTTTCTAGTTCGCTCCGCAATTCTGGAGTTGACTACCGGACCATAAGATCCAACGTATATGATATGGATACAAGTCGCCGACTTACCCACTGAGGACCAACGACCTTCGACGTTGATGGGCTATTGTTCCTCTGCTTCTGTCGTCTGACAGTCACGAAAATGAATGAGCATGGGGACACGACGTTGCCATCCTTTGGAAAGAACGTAAAGGCTATTATAGAGTGAGTGAATGATCCCTTGTGCGTAATAATCCCCCTACTTGCGAGAGTCCGTTTCACTGCGCTCCAAGAGTTGTTTTACCATAACCATCATCCTTCGCAGCGGCTCCCCGCTACCCAGCATAGGCTGGAATTCCGACATGTCCGATGATAATGTTAGAATTAGTAACCTTTTCTGCAAAGGAGAGCTCACATTGGGACCAGTCCATTCCATTGCACGATATCGTAATTCACTGACAAAAGTTTCTTCTCTGTTCTCCACTCGAGGCCACAGTGATGCAGCACGACGAAAAAGCCGACAGGGAGTTGCCTGAGGCCAAGGGCAACATCGGCTGCTCGGATGGCTACCTTACTGTCAGCAATATTGGAAAGATCGACAACAAAGCCTTTTTACCTGTAATGGCCATTGCTTCGTTCTTGCTCGCAGAGTAGGAGAAAGAGGGTACTTGATATAGCTCGTCCGTTGGTGCAAAGTGCTCAATACCCCGCTTCTCCGAGTCCTGCCTCAGGTTGTATTCGGTGTTGGAAACGGCAAGCGGATCATGATGTATGCCGTCCTGCAGGGTTTGTCGGTCAGCGAATTGGCAGCAGGGTCTCAGACGCACAATCAGGACACTAGGCCCGCAATCTCCAGGCCCATCCCGGGCACGAGACGTGTTCGTTTCAAGCCGTGGTCACTTTTTTGCTGGGTCCGACCCTTCGATCAAACGTCCACCAAATCAAGCCTTCCCGAATCCGAATTCCGATAGCTAATGACCCGTACGTAAATGTAGTACATATAGACATCCCGCATTCCACTAAATCCAAGTAATCCCACACCATACGTCCTGCCCAGACCCCTGCGGCATCCATATCAACGCGCCTAGATCTCCGAGTCTTCGCATCCTTGTTCAGTGTTTTGTGACCCAACGACATAACCGCGGAGCAAAAGAATCACAAAGTTATCCGACTAGCATAGATCAACGAAGCCAGCTTTTGTGATTCCATCTCCTCGTCTCTCGGGACGAACCGACATGGAAAAGGTAACGGATGCCTGGTTAAACGGTGTCAGCGTCATATGCACTTGCCTAGCAGGTCGGCACTCACACTGCCACCCCAGTGGACCACTGCACGTTCTCCGACCCGTTCGTCTTCTCGATCGAGAACAAGGACAGCATACAGACCATTGCCGACCACAGCGAAGCATCCGCAACGTGTCTTCCGGGACTATGCTCATCAAGTTAGTACCTCCGAC
>JBBPSU010000643.1:0-10344 GCA_038093755.1 Tylopilus microsporus | reverse complement strand
TAAAAGAACCATGAAAACCAGCCCTCCGACGGGTCAACGTCCTAACCCCCAACCTGGATCAATTGATCATGTCCGGATGAGCCGCGATTCAGATCTAAACTGGCGCAAGGTTTGATAGAAGTGATACCCGACTCAGTAGTTCCACATGATGTGCGTCATTTTTCCCCTGGTCCTTTTTCGCTCCGTTATTGCCGTTTCGCGATCGGAATGGCAATCATACTCGCGACGCAGAATGTCCGAGTTTATTGGAATGATTGGTGTCATGGCGTCAACGTGTCCATACTTCTGGGGATGTGCCTGCAATACGAGTACACTCCATTGGATGCCCTTGGATAACCAGTCTTTGAGCGCGGTATTTGCTACTTGGCGCCATGCTTCGTCGATGCCTGAGGATCATTAAACGATGAGTTCATGGTCACGGAACTTGAAGCACAGATTGGGCTCATGACTACATGATAGGAAGGAAAGTCTATCGTGATCCTACAACTTCGTCATTGCGAAAACAAAATCCATGCGCAAATCTACAGTAAGAAGGACTACAATACGGTGATAGTACAAGATCATGATCAATTCACGACTCGGAGTGTTTTCCTTGGGGGTTGGGGATAATCCTCGAGTTCTCCCAAAGCATATGGTCAGGCGTCGCCGTGCTACCAAACTTGACCTGTGCGTTCAGGTATTCCATGTAAAACATTTCTGTTTCAGGGATCTGCTGAAGGTGCACAAGGTCTTCGAGAGTCTTCACTAGCCTATCATGATGATGACCGGCTAGGAACGGGTATGTCGTTGTATCGACACCCGCGGCATAGATACGCAAACAACGATCACGAACCTCCCGCTCAGGAAAAGTAACAGATAAAGCGGAAGGTTGACCAAGGTCAGCCAGAATGGCGATGTATGGAAGGGAATCGGAATCTGAGGCAGAACGCATGCTGGTGTCTTCGCCGCTGATGTGTTTGTGTCGTCGAGTGATCTTGTGCAGATCCGCTTTGGAACTCTCTGATACCCGAGCCTTGTCCGAGATGAAGATCTGCGACATTCCCGACACCGCCGATGCGCGCCCAGATCCGCCTTTGATATACATCGGTATCACCTTGTCGATGAGAGGTTGTTGGTGGCTGCACTGAACTGCACTCGTCCTTTCCCAGTGTCGTCGCGTCCATTCAATGAGGCTACAGCGTGCAATCAAACTCAAGATCGTGTGGTATAGGAGCCGATGAGAAGACCGACCTCAATTCGTTCCCTTCCTTCGAGCCAGCAATGTTGGTCTCCATGCATACCCAATGCGAAAAGTTCAGATATGCATTCTGGAAGGCTTCGCGTGCAGACGACCTCTCCCAGGCCATAGCTTCGCCATCCCATATGCGTGGTCCGAAGATAAACTCGAGCCATTCCACGACAGGAATCATTTCACAGTCGGCGAGAGGATCATCCCACTTAGATGGCATGACTGCCCCCTCCTTCTTCTGCAGGAATAAATCCTTAGCCAGAAGCCAAAGTAATCGGCTGGCAAGTTCTCCACATTGGCCGATGTCAATCATACCAGAGTTGACTGCCCTCAACAGAGTTCCCAGAGCAGTTACCAATTCTCCAGACCCTTCGCTGTCGTGTAGAGCGCTGGCAGCCATGGACGCCAGAAGTGGTTCGGAAGGATAGCTCGTGAACCTCCAGCTGCGGTCTAATGTCATCCCGAGGCATATGCGAAGGTGACTCGCCATCCCATTCTCCAGATGCTCGACAGAATCCGGGTGCCCAAACGTAACGTTCAGACCAAACCGTTGTCCCAACACTGCGAGAACGTGAGTTGTTTTGGTGGGATCAAAGTGGTATCCACCACATAATTTGAACGACGCGGCATCTAGAACTCTCATCGGCATTCCAAGGGCAGTCTTCAGGGAGATCCACCTAAGGATTACAGGTTAGTCGGGTTAGTTACTGACGATTGGAAAACATACAAAGGGCGCCCGTAACCTGCGATATGATCGACCCGTGCGACCTGTTCGATGTCAACTTCTCCAACCCTCCACGCACTCTGGTCCCAGCCGAGTTGAGTATAAGGTGGGAAAAGCTTCTCACCCCAGAGGGCGATGCGGTTGGAATTGTCTGAGAGATAAATAAGGCAGAACATCGAAGGAACGGAAAACCACGACGCACGTATATGATTAGGCGGCGAGAAATCTGCGACCTTGGAGGTTGTCGAGGCGAACACAACCCAAACTGCATGCTTCCTGCCATCGTGATGGGAATATCGGTTGATAACACGGCAAAAAACATCCGCAGGGCGGTATGCACCATCGACTCGAGGAGTGAGCGGGTGGGCTTCATCAATGGCAATCACTAATTTGGGCTTGTGGGCATGGTCAGGGAAGAGCTCATTGAGTCGGTTGGCCATTCTCATGTAGGCAGTGAAGAGACGATTGCCGAAATCCAGAGGATCACTAGGAAGAGCATCTCGTTCCGCTTTGAAGATCAGCTAAGAATTCTGTCGTACAACTTGAACTAACCACTTACTCGAAAGTGAAAGGTTCTTCAGCCGATCTGCTATTTTATCTGCATCATGGGCTATGGCGGTGGCGGTCTCATCAACGTCAGAAATCGCAGAAGCGTTTGTCGTTTGACTGGGGGGTTGTGTGTCGAGAGCACGGACGAGATCCGCACGAGCCTACAGGTGATTGTCAGATACGGGATATGCCATGGGACAATTTATCCGCACCTTCGTGTAAATTTCAGAGACTTTGTGAAAGAAATCAACCCTTGCCGTGGACCTGGGTTGTTGGCTCATATCACACATTTGGCAGACCCAGTGCATGACGTCCTTCTTAGTGTGATGGTTCGAGAATTGATCCTCCAATGCTTCGAAAAGGGCGATGAAGAAGGCATAGCAGACCACTCGATAATCTTGCTCGGTCGGAGGAAATTTGGTCAAGATCTGAGATGGGATCAGATCGCGGGTAGGGAAACCCAGCGTGTCTGTCTCTTCGCGTAGGTTCATGTAGATTACTACGACATCCTTCTTGCTCAACTGGAGATCGATTCAGCGATGCACCATTTGCGATCGAGAAGAAGCACCACCTTACCTCAGTCAATATCCTTGACTTCCCGATCCCTGAACTCTGCACGATGGAACAGAACTTGGCATAGTGCGGGGGGTTATTCTCCGTGGCCCTGAATAACTTTTCGTTGCGTGTCAAATACTCGTAGAAGCCGTCGACGCCTGCACCATGGTACTCTGCCCTGAATGACCCTGCCAAACTTCTATGTAGATCTAGCAAAGAGTCTCGATCAGCGGCTCTGCGAATGAACGGGCGCTGAGGTCGAGAACACGAACCGGGTTCCATTGTGTAGGGTGATTTTGATGCAGGCATTCTCACGTTTGAACGCGGTGCTCTGAGAATGGCTTCCAGAGAAACGGCATCGAACTTGTTAGCAAACGGGAACGAGGCCAGAACCAGAAACACTCACCAAGGTTTCGAACCTCGCAATACGATTTTTGCTTCCAAGCGGAAGTGAGCATATCTCCCAGTTCTCCATGGGCCTTGATCAGTTTCTTTGCTTCTGCCACGCTGGTGTACTTTTTGTCCAAACTATCACTACGCCCAACTATTTCGCTCAAGAGTTGTGCTTGATCTCTCGCGGAAAAACCCCCAGCATCAGTGAGATCTTCGTCCACAGTCTCATTCACAGCGTCGTTGAGTTTTGCATGGGTGGCGCCGTCGAATAGATCTGAGAGCTCCTCGAGAGGCATATTCAAGTTGTTCGAGTGTCAGTGGGACGGCCACGGCGAATCGTTTCAAGTTGAGTTGAAGTGCCACCTTTATAATCCCACCTGCCACACCACACAATGGATGTACTATCTGTTTCATCACGAGGCTCCAGACTTGATTATAAGGCATTATAATGCCTTGGTAATAAATCAAATTTGTAAAATAAAAATAACATAAAGGAAATCTTCCAAGGGCTTATAAGCCCTATGTAACCCTAGGTCTTTTGGAAAATGAGTGTCGTGCAGTCAGCAATGACGACAATTATGCAGCCTGACAAGCAAGGGAAAGGTTTATCAATCAGGTCGTCCTTATTTACCTCTTGTAATGGTAGGCCTTGTGGCAAATACATGTCGAGCAGTCAGTAGATACAAACACCAGATGACTTGGAGAGATTGGCTATGGTTTACTGCTTCAGTAAGCCCGGTATAGATCTGTCATGATTCTTTCTATGAAGGCTAAGTGTCGGACAGTCAGCCAAGACTCACATCACCCGGGTTGGTAAGAGCGACAAATATTGATTATTATACTATGGTAGAGGCTGGTGTCAGCAGCTTCCGAGTCTTGCGAATTCGTCCATGCTCGGCCTGCCAGTGCTATACTACAGTCAGCACGATGTCAAACTAAAATAAGGGTCAGAGAGGGGCTTATAGGCAACATGTGTTACGATTTCATCCTTTCTTTCTCCTTTCATTGGCTAAATGTATCGTATGATCCTCTTTCCCTTTTTCCATTCGCTCATCGTATGACACCACTTTCTTATTCGTACAGCCTCGACTGTGCACGGCTGTGTACATAGCACAGCTCGTCCATACGTAGTAGTTCATAGCTCGGTCTGTGCACATCTCTCTCCAGTATTTAAACCCATGTAAAGTACCTACGACGACAGTCTTATCCATTTGTTCAAACCTTGTCTTAGACTTGAGTGCGAATTAAGGGTACTGCTCCCTATCCTCATCTACTCGCTTCAGACTTAACGATTAGTCTTGAAGTCTTGAACATCGGTCTATTGTTGTCTTGCCCTCGAGCGTTACGACTCTAAAGTCTAGGTCGTTACACTTGGATAAGACTACCTACTTGAGCGCAAGACGTTGCCTCAGAAGAACTTACTCTATTCGCGAAGAATCGATATTCGCCCCGATACATCAGAAGACTTGCCCAGAACTAGGTTGAAAGATACTTAGTAGTAAGCAACGATGTCGAACCCCTTCAACATGGATGACCTTCGAGATGCGCTGGTGGACGCTCTCAAAGAGAATGCTAAAAAAGAAGAAGAAACGGTCAAAAAGATCGCGGATCCCGGGAAATGGGACGGTGACAAGAAAAAGTTCCGTCTCTGGTGGACAAAGATACGACTCTGGGTCTCAGCGCAGAACTGGAAGTCGGACAAGGTGCTGGCCACGGCGGTTCTTCTCCGTCTCGAAGGAAAAGCCAAACCGTTCGCCCAGCTGACCATGGAGAAATATCTCGACCTGGAAATAAGAAAGAAGAAAGACTCCAATGATCTTATAGGAGACGATGCTTGGCCCGATTGGCCTGACTTTCAGAAAGAAGTCACCAACTTCTTCTAGATTTCGACTCTCGAATATCAGTCGTATCAAGAGTTAAAGGCTCTCCAGCAGGGATCCATGCTCACGTCGGACTTTCTCCAGAAGTTCGATATACTCAAACGAGAAGCGAAGGTCTCAGATGGAGAGGCGGCGCACCTACTCAAACAGGCAATCAGGTTCGCTACCTATCAGCAGGTTTCTCTCCACTGCGACATCGACGATGACGATTATGAAGAACTCTATAAGCGGTATGATGTCTATGGAAAAACGTTGGAAAGGATCCACGAAGAGCGAGGAGCGGCCAGGACTACTCAGAAACCCTACCAAGGACAATATCGTCCTTCCCAGGGTCAACAAGGGCAGAGCCAACCACGATTCACTCCCACAGGACTACAGCCGGGCCGTGGAGCCCCGATGGAGATAGGGATGCAGTACGCCGGTGATACCCGTACATGCTACAACTGCGGAGAAGTAGGGCATATTGCCCGAAATTGCAAGAAGCCGAAGAAGGCGAACACGAGGTCTTCGGAACTCGCACCGGCTCAGCCACAACCGGCAACAGGAGGGGGGTACGCTTCCCACAATGCCGCTTATGTAACAGCAGAAGCAGAAGCATACTGGCGAGACAAGTTGGCGGTAGAGGCCAAACAGCAAGAGGCTTTAAAAGGCCAACGATCGTGAACGAAGAGGGTGTTCATGATCTTGTAGAATATACTGATGACGATTTCCCTGTATGCACGATAGGCTCTATTTTCGGGGCGTCTTCTAGAGGAAGCGCGGCGTCCAAAGACGTGCTTAATTCCCCTATGACTAACTGCTCTACAGAAATATCGTCACAATCCCTCGATACCCAAAAACAGTTCACTCTCCGAACAAGTCTCCGATTCAAGACCACCAATGGATGGAAATCAGCAGATTTATACGCTTTACTTGACTCAGGAGCTTCTAATTCTTTCATCGATCTGGACTTTTGCAGATATCATAATCTTGTTTTGGACAAACTAACAACACCGATCATAGTGACTAATGCGGATGGCTCTGAAGGAGCAATAGGAAAAATCACGCATCAGGTCACGATATTATTTGACGTACAAGGACATTCCGAATACGCAGACTTCTATGTCACTGTTTTGGGAACACACTCACTCTTCATAGGATATGATTGGCTAGAACGCCATAACCCGAAGATCGATTGGGTAAAAAGAGAACTAACATTTTCTAGATGTACCAATCAATGCAAATTCCGACAAAGGGATCGGTTACCGGCTTCTGTGTTTCAACGAGCCATCGAAGAAGGACTAAAAGAAAAGGTACCGGTTCAATATCACGATTACCTTGATGTCTTTTCACAGAACGAATCGGAACGAATGCCGATAAGGAAGCCTTGGGATCACGCCATTGATCTCAAACCTGACTTCGAACCAAGAAAGGGCAGAATCATTCCCCTATCTGACCCTGATATAGAAGAAGTCAGAACGTTCATTGAAAAAGAACTCAAAAAAGGATATATTCGACCCTCCAAATCCCCTCAAACGTCACCTGTATTCTTCATTCCGAAAAAAAATGGCAAAAAACAAATGGTCATTGATTATCGTTATCTCAATGACGGGACCATCAAAAACGCTTACCCTTTACCACTAATCCCTCAGCTCATAGATCGACTTAAAGGTGCCGATCTATTCACCACTATGGACCTCCGATGGGGATATAACAATATCCGAATCAAAGAAGGTGATGAATGGAAAGGAGCATTCGTTACTCCTCTCGGTTCCTACGAACCACTGGTAATGTACTTTGGAATGACTAACTCACCGTCTACATTCCAACAAATGATGAACAACATCTTTAATGACATGTACACGGTCGTCATCATCTTCATGGACGACTGTAATATCTTCACCAAAGGAAGACCAACAGAAGAACACCGAAGAATCGTCAAAGAAGTTCTTCAACGCTTACGAGAAAACGATCTTTACGTCAAACCCGAAAAATGCCACTTCGAGCAGAAGAAAGTAGACTTTCTCGGAATGGTCGTATCAAAAGAAGGCGTTGAAATGCAAAAATCCAAGGTGGCCGGAGTCCTTGATTGGCCAACTCCGACCAGACTCAAACAAGTGCAAGGCTTTCTCGGCCTTTGCAATTATTACCGACGTTTTATCGCTAATTTCGCTGACATCGCTAGACCCTTGAACGACCTCACCAAAAAAGACATGCCCTTCGAATGGGGACCAAGGCAAGAAAAGGCATTCAACAATCTTAAGGAATGCTTTACCAAGGCACCGCTCCTCGCATACCCCGATCAAGATAAAGAAATGCGAGTAGAAACAGATGCCAGTGATATCGCGACAGGAGGAGTTCTATCTGTAAAGGGAGAAGACGGTTTGTGGCGGCCAACGGCATTTATTTCTCATTCTTTTGATAGCGCAGAACGGAACTATCCGATCTATGACAAAGAACTCTTGGCAGTCATTCGAGCTCTCAAAGAATGGCGCCATTACCTTATTGGGAGAGTTTCTTTCGAGATCTGGACAGATCATAAAAATCTAGAATATTGGTGAAAGCCACAAACCTTATCCCCCAGACAAGCACGATGGCATGCACTCCTTCAAGAATTCAACTATATGATGTGCTATAAGCCAGGAACAACGAACGGCCGAGCAGACGCTCTATCAAGAAGACCAGATCATGGTGATACGGTCACAGATCACAACACTAACATCACCATATTTCCAGAAATAAACAATATTTCTCTATCCTCTTCCTTTTACGACGAATTAATCTCCGAATCACAGAAGATCTCAGGGGATGTAGAAGGTTTTATCTTCAACGATGAGGAAAAAATATTCAAAAATAGCTCTGGAAGGACTTTTGTTCCTCCTTCACTTCGCACAAAGCTTCTCAACATTTGTCATGACGCTCCTCTTGCCGGCCACCCTGGTCAAGCACGTACAATTCATCTCCTTTCTCGATACTTCACTTGGCCCGGTATCACTAAAGATGCTAAGCTTTACGTAGATTCCTGCCAAACGTGTGCCCTCACGAAGGGTAAGCAAAAGGCACCGGCGGGAAAACTGTTACCCCTTCCTATCCCCGAACATCCATGGGAAGATATCTCTGTTGATTTCATTACCGGACTTCCTCTTTCATCTTCATATGACTCGATTTGTGTTGTCGTGGACAGATTTTCTAAAGAAGTTGTTTTTGTTCCATGCGTCAAAACCACATCCTCCAAGGACTTAGCTCGCATTTTCAGAGACAATGTTTGGTGTATTCATGGACTTCCCAGTACTATAGTTTCAGATCGCGGACCCCAATTTGTTTCAGACTTCACTTCCGAACTCTGTAAACTCCTCGGGATCGAACAACAGCTCTCCACGGCATACCACCCTCAAACCGACGGGCAAACCGAAAGGATCAATCGAGACCTAGAACAATACCTCCGTGCTTACGTGGCAAAAAAGCAAGAAACTTGGGCCGAATGGATCAAATTAGCCCAATTCCAACACAATAACGCCCTCACTTCCGCCACCGGCACTATCCCTTTCGCTATCACCCGAAATTATCATCCCCGTTTAGGTTTCGAAGGACACACCAAAAATGCCGCTGGAGAATTTGGCAAAGAAGCAGGAGAAGCTCACGCGGAAATTAAGGAAGCCCTTGAGGCATCCCAAAAAAGAATGAAACGCTCCACAGAGCAAAAAAGAAGCGAAGCACCGGATTATGCGATTGGCGATCAGGTATGGCTATCCACGGAACATCTTAAACTCCCGTACACCGCACGGAAATTGACCCAAAAATGGATTGGACCTTATGCTATCACGAAGGTCCTACCAAATGCAGTCACTTTACGCCTCCCTAAATCCATCCACATTCATCCAACGGTCAACGTTTCCTGTGTCAAACCTTATCGAGATGTTCTCGAAGGACAACCGACCCTACGCCCTCATCCAATCGTAATTACAGAAGAGGGATATGAAGAATACGAAGTCGAAGAAATAGTGGCGTCACGAATGAAAGGACGACAACTACAATACCTCGTCCACTGGAAAGGCTGGGATGAAACGGATCGAACCTGGGAACCGTTGGCCAATCTAACCAACGCGGATAAAGCAATTGCTAAATTCCATAAAGAAAACCCATCTTCACCCAGAAAAATCCGAGGAATTTCTACTTCCGACTTCGCCACCCTTTTCCAAGATTACTCAATAGATACCGTGACATGTTTCCATGCCACGAGGTTAGACTTCGAAGGAGGTATATAAATCCCCTTTTACACCCTCGACTTCCCCAGCATCCTCATCCTTCAATAATGTCTCTCATCATCTTCTTCCTCTGTGCCACCTCCGCCTTCTTCGCCTTCCTCGCTTATGTCATTTCCCATGCCATCCTCGACCGTGCTTCTTCGGTTGTTCAAGAAGCTGCCCGTCAAAACACGCCCATCGTCGTCTCCCTCTCCCTCGGTCCATTCCATGTCTTCACTTTTTCCACCATTGTATCGGCCGAGTGGAACGCCATCAGCGTCCAACAAAGGTGGGGTAAACTGATAAAGCGCCCCGCTGCTGACTGGGAAAACGACCAATGGGACATAACCAACGAGGTGCCTGCTAATGGCCAGAATCAGGGACAATGGGGGAACTGGTAAGCCGAGTCGTCTTCAACGGCGATCCATACCCGGGGACGGATTGGATAGGCTTATCAGGTTTCGTCGGGACGACTCAATCTAAGAGGGGGGTAATGTTACGATTTCATCCTTTCTTTCTCCTTTCATTGGCTAAATGTATCGTATGATCCTCTTTCCCTTTTTCCATTCGCTCATCGTATGACACCACTTTCTTATTCGTACAGCCTCGACTGTGCACGGCTGTGTACATAGCACAGCTCGTCCATACGTAGTAGTTCATAGCTCGGTCTGTGCGCATCTCTCTCCAGTATTTAAACCCATGTAAAGTACCTACGACGACAGTCTTATCCATTTGTTCAAACCTTGTCTTAGACTTGAGTGCGAATTAAGGGTACTGCTCCCTATCCTCATC
>JBBPSU010000642.1:0-10365 GCA_038093755.1 Tylopilus microsporus | reverse complement strand
CGAATGCGAACCCCTTGTCACCGCTTCGATGGGGTCCGGGATAGTAGTTCATGAAGCGTAAAAGGCTTTGTGCCTGCACCTCATTGGCGGAGTCGGAGCGGGGTGCAAGGTGGGGGTTGTCGGAGAGGTTTATATAGCCTGACGGGGTTCATGGGGGAGTCAGAGAAGCTCGTTGAGCCACGGTGGTCGTCCGCTCTTTAGCACTTTGACTTTCTTGCTCTCCTTCGCTCTTCCCTATGTCGACGCCAACTGCACCCGCCAAGGACGGGCCTGCTGCGACGCCTGCCAAGTCGGAGCCACGCGCTGAAACACAAGAACCAGACAAGGCTGAAGAAGTCACCGTCGACATCACAGGTGCGTCCACGTTGTCCCGACGCCTTTGTCTCTTGCTCATCCATACCATCACGCTCTCCATTCGGCAGGCATCAAAGCTAGCGGTCTGCCCGCCAAAGTAGGCTTCTTCAACGGGCAGTTCTATGTGAGAGTCAAAGGTGGGAAAGTCCCGCAGAGGACGAAGACGGCAAAGTACAACAAGGAGGAGGAGTTCGTGGCGAGTTGGAGCGACACCGTCAAGCTGTGCGTCCTGAGATGACACGTATTGTATTGCAGCAGATAGACAATACTGACACTCGCGCGCGGGGGTAGGTCGGGCATCGAGTCGTCCAAAGTGGAGATCGAAGTGTATGCACGAAGGTTCTTCTTTAGCTACAAAATCATCAAGAAGACGGAGAGCAAGGAGACACTCGCTGACCTGCTCGAACATTCGGAGACGCGTGTGTCCCCTTTGTTTACTTTTCTTCTCCGCGACACTGAACGAGGTGATCGGAACGACAGCTGTTGAACTGGAGCTCCTAGAGGAGGGCAGAGCAGCAGGCAAGCTTGTGTTCAAGATCAGCAAGAGCCCCGGTGGAGCAGCCGAGGTCGACGCTCCGCCGGCCTCCACACAGTTTGCGAATCCAGCGTCGACGATTACAGCAAGTCCGAAACAAGATCCTTGAGGACGCTTTGCAATCACTTGGTCCCGTGATATCCATATCCGTTGCCGTCATGACCTCTGGAATGAGTATATACCCCTCATGTCTTGGATAATGTCCGTAAACGCACTGAGCCCGAGAGTTGATCGCAGCTAGGGACGTCAAGCTGGCACGATCAGCTACCGTCTGACAGTATACGAATCACCGTTTTCTATTAGCCACCATCATTGTTCCACCTGAAACGTTGCGTTCAGATACACCGTATACCATTCATGTTGTACATACCCTATTGTTTACTATGATCACGGACTTCTTTGTATGCTTACCTATGACTTCGGAGCGTATGCACTGGCGTACGAATTTTTCGGAACAACTTCCAAGTGCTTACTTTGCGAAGGGGGTAGTAGGTGTGAAAATTGCTCTATTCTGATAATAGTGGCACGGCGGTACCCACTCACCTACGTGCGAGCATTTTGCTCAATCATGTGCTTGCAGCGAGGAACACGCAGCTCGCCAGGATACTCGTGGCTTCGGTAATATGTACTTATTCAAGTTGATGAAAAATCAACACAATGGACATGACGCACGTTCGTATCAGCATCCCGTGAGCCCGTGTGGACATCCTTGCGACCACTAGCAGAACGCCAGAGGGGGCCCAGATTTATGTAAAAGAAAAGGTCTGTTTTAGTGGAGCATCTCGATCTGCATGCGGCTTGACGATATCGGAAATAGTGCGTCGGCGGGGCAAAACACCAAACGCGTAGACGACTCATCGGCGGACCACGGCCGTCGATGGGTGAACATAACGTCCATCGAGTTGCGGGTGAGGGAATTATTGAGATCGAATATACTCTAGCTCCGACGAACCGCCCAGATTCTAATTCCCACCGAGAAAAAACTTATGATGTGCCATTACTGCCATTGAACGTGTTGCTATCGCATGGGTGAGCCTCCCATGGGGACTTGGAGAAGGCTCAGTAGACCGAGGACATCGGGTCCCGGGTAATTGCAGAGCATGTACGGCCCGTGACTCGGAAATTACTCCGACCAATGGTGTAGCGAGCCCCCATGCTACGACTTCAACGAGAAGAGGGTAAGGCCTGAGAATAATGTGATGCGCGCGAACCACGTACGATAACGAGTGCACTATGGTGTTGTATGGGCATTTTCAGAGTGTTGGAGAGTCCACAATCAATGCGACACGAACTCGAACAGTTACGGTCGTTTCATTGTTCAAAGCTACTAGCGAGAATGTGTTACAGAGGACACGACTCACTGGGGGTCGGACCGTGTTGTATTCACTGGCTCACCGTGACCGAGGGCTCTTGGGACCAATGGAGTCTTCTCATTGGCCCCGGTTTCCGCAATGGTGGCCGTTGACACCAGCACCCAGGAGTCCCCCAAGGGTCTTGGGAGTTTCAGATAGTTCAAAAAGATGATGCATGATCTGTTGAAATCTTACCATTTAATTCGACACACTGCAATGGCACTGGCATCCCATCTAAATACTGAGCGTTTCACGCCTGCCTCAAACCTAGCTCCACTACTAGTATGTTTGGAAGCGTCCCCTCCTTAGACTTTCAGTACGTCGGGTTGAATCACGCCAAATCGAGACCACAGGCACTACAACAGTGCGACGATGATCAACCAGAGCAAAGACAATGCAACCGTGTACTTACAGGCACTACAATGTTCAACGGATGTTACGAAGAAGGAAGGACGCGCCATAACGTGAAAGTTGTTGATTTGAGTGAAACCAAGAAAGTTCAAGTTGAAGGTATCGTAACTTCTTTGTCAAGGTCCCCTTACAAGATGGTTACGATCGCACCATGAAAAGCAGCACCAGCGGGTGGCTGCACCCGCCAGTGCCAGTGGAGGACTGGAAATAACTTATTAGTAATAGCTTCCTACTACGCTACATCCTGGCTTGGCGCCGAAGAGATGCTACACACACCAAGAGAGATAACATTACAGGCGAGTGAAGCTACTGAAAGGACGAGGAAACCAGGCAAGCTTCCAGAACACCTGGGGTAAACGTCGCTGTAAGAGGTACTATATAGCTGTGTGGTGTCCGAAGATTGAGAGGGGGACCGTAAATAGGACCGCAGTGTGACGAGGGAGGACCGGGAGGTATCTAGTCAAATCCTTCAACGGAAACATTCCAGGTCCACCTTCCTTCCAGGTAACCTTTGGCAGTATCCTCTAGCATGATCTCGTTCCGTTTTGATACATATACCTGATCAGATGAAACAACGGGTCAATCAGCGAAGGCCATGTGTCACAAAATAACGACATCTACCGTCTTATCGGTCACCTTCTGACGCAACGTTGATATCGCGTCGGCATCAATAGGAGATTCTAACAATTCTGACAAGTCCTCTACGGCTTGCTCCAGATCCCTGTCGGATAAATCTGTATCAGGTCGCTGCCAAGGGCAAGAGAAAGGACACATGCCTTTGGTTGTCCTCAAACAGCTCCTTCTCATTACACTTCTCGAGATAGTATGCCATCGCATACGTCCATTTGAGCGTCATTCGGCACTTCTCAACTTCGTCGACGGCCTTCTTCATAAATTGCACCTCGATCCACGTCAGGTCCGACGAAATCTGCATCTCTTCCATCTTCTTCTCGGTCTTGCAGTACAACTCGACAGAAAGTTTGGCAGATTGTTCGTGGTTAGCCCATCGGTTGTAGTACTATCCGTGGCGTGAGACATTTGTAGGTGAAGAGCAAAGGTAAGCATACGTGGAGATAACGCTCTAGTGAGGCTCTGCTCTTCGACTGGGCATCTCGAGCGTCCACACCGGCCTTTTCATCGTATCTGTTACACGAGTACCAAGCAGTACCATGTTCCGACCACGGTCCTGTTGAACGTTTAGCAAAATGCGGACACGAGCAGTGTTAGCGATTACCCATGCAGACCCAGCAAAACTCGTGTTTGCATTTCTTGCATGTCATGTGGCTACCAGGAGAGCCATGAGCAAAAACCGGAAAGAAGTTCGTCGAAAACGTACTTGCAACCTCCGTTCTTCTCAATCGTGCTTTGACATTTTGCGCATTCCTTAGTGTTGCTCTTGATCCAGTTGGCGGTCTCACTGTCGTCCCGACACTTCTTAAGCCACATCTTTGCCACACCGCATATCACAGGTCGGTGGTCGCTATCGATCGGGCATCCGAAGCAGAATTTGTGTTGCGGTATAACGTTTGCTCCGCACGCGACTGTCGGAACGATCGTCGTCAAAGCACTCTTGGATGCCGCAGCAGGGCAGGAGACGGTGTATGTGCATGAAGGATAAGGACAGTACTTGAGGCTGGGGCTGGAAGCAACAAAGTGTCGCACAAGAAGCTCGTTGAAGCGCTCCCAAGTAGTTGTATCATCCGCCAGCACAGCGTGAACGAATGGATCAGGTACGATTGTGCCACAGCCCTCGGCCATACATCTGATCGCGTGTTCCCCCTCTTCCCGGATTTTAGATGTGATGTAGGCGTTCCAACATCCAGTGCAGAAAGTGTGGTCACACGAGAGGGCGGAAAAAGCGAACTGTGAATCGTCGTAACAGATGGGGCACACAAATGGTTCCGGTTTAGATGCGGGAGCTGTTCCATGATTGTCAGATGGACTGGGAATCCGGGGATACGTGGGGATGGCATGCCTGGTGTTTGCCGCGTGGGTCGGCGGAGCGCACCCGACCGGGCGCTTGATGACGTGCCTTGAGAACGTTCGGGCCCGGGGGCTGAGGAAGAGGGGGGTGCCTTGGATGGAGGGGATATACCTGCAGCAACAGACACAGCCGAGGCATTGTCCATGTATTTCTCGATCAGACGTTCCTTGTTCCAGTTCATAAAGCGCAAGAGGAGCGAGGCCGTGCTCGCCTAAGAGGAGTGAGGTAAGGAGATAGATGATAAGAAGCGACATACCTCTACACCGAATATGCCACTTATGTGTTCGATGTCTGCTGCCATGAGTTTCTCGACGGCGGCTTGGGGAAGCGACTCGTGGTCTACCTCATAGGCCTTGCGGACGGCACGCTGCGGAACCTTGAAGTCATCGCCAAAGGTATCCATATCCATTTCGTCATCAGAAGGATCTGAGCCTGACACGAAATACCGAGGACCGAGTGAGCGAGTGACAATCTCGTGTGGCTCGCCAGCAGAGCAAGTCCGTAGGGACGTAGTGGGGGTACACACCTTCTTCCTGAGCGCTCAACATGTCTTCGTCCTCGTCATCGTAGTAATCTGCTTCTTCGTCAGAGTATTCGTAGTCGGACGACATGTTGGTTGCTGTCTGAGGGCTGTCGAGGACGATGAGCATGGGTCTTTATAATGGCCAAACGGGATCGATTAGGATGCTTACGTGAGCAAGCAGTGCACACATAACAATCATGGGAATAAATACCGTGAGAATATCTGAGTCATCATGACTTTTGATTTTTTTTGACTCGAATAGGAAGGTGTATCGATTTGCGGATGCTCGCCCGGAGATGGATCAACCAAGTTCGTCCTACGCTCTTCCATCAAGTTCAGAGATTCAGTCCTATACCAAACCATAACACTAGAAAAATGGCTACAGAGGGAACAGGGACCCACAAGGACCCTATCACGGGCGAAATGATATCCAAGACGTAGCGTACCGCGTTGCACTGCGTGTCGTCGAGTCACTCATCTATCGACAGTGAGCTCAAGCGCCGCGAGAAACAGCGCGAAAAGGAAGCGAGAAAGGCCGAAAAGGCTGCTGCTGCCCCGCCCTCTGGCACCGCGCACGCGACGAATGAGGACGATCTCAACCCCAACGTGAGTCATCCGACCAACAGTCGGCGCTCATCCCTGAGACAACCTTGTTTCATCTAGCAATACTTTGAACTTCGCTCTAGGGCGATCTTGAAACTCAAGGAGACTCAGGATCCAAATCCGTACCCCCACAAGTTCCACGTCACCAAGTCCATCACAGCATTTATCGAGGAATACGGCAAGGATGGACTGATCGCTCCTGGACAAAAGCTTGAGGGTGTCCAGGTCAATCTCGCTGGACGCATACATAACGTTCGGAGCAGCGGCAACAAGCTCAAGTTTTACGATCTGCATGGTGAGGGCAAGCACGTCCAGATTCTTGCGAACGTCCGGTATGTGATACTATGATTCACAACGATCTCACCTTCAATATAACTGAGCCTAGAGATGCTGCCGATGAAAAAACCTTCATGGCCACACAACAGATCTTCCGCAGGGGTGACATCGTCGGTGTTGTTGGCACTCCCTCTCGTTCTCAGAAGGGAGAGTTCTCTATTTCGCCCTCTGAAATGGTTCTTCTCGCTCCCAACCTGCATCAGCTGCCTTCTGGTCACTTCGGTCTCAAGGATCAAGAAACCAGATATAGAAAGCGTTATCTAGACCTTATTCTCTCCGACGATACCCGTCGTATTTTCATCACTCGTTCCAAGATTATCAATTATATTCGGAGGTACCTTGACAACCTCGGCTTCCTCGAAGTGGAGACACCTATCACCAGCATGCTTGCCGGTGGTGCGACCGCGAAGCCCTTTGTCACGCACCATAATGATCTCAACCTCGACTTGTACCTCCGCGTTGCGCCCGAACTCTACCTCAAAGAGCTCACCGTCGGCGGGCTGGACCGTGTATACGAGATAGGCCGTGTATTCAGAAACGAAGGCATCGATCTTACTCACAACCCTGAGTTTACACTCTGCGAATTCTACATGGCCTATGCTGATATGTACGACGTCATGGAGATTACGGAGAACTTGCTGGAAGGGATGGTCAAGTATTTAACGAACGGAAGCACCGTTATGACCTACCACCCAGAAGGCAAGGGTGGCAAGGAGCTCGTGATGGATTTCAAGACACCCTGGAAGCGATACGATATGATCGGGACACTCGAGGAGAAGTTGGGCCTCAAGTTCCCTCCGAGTGAGACATTGCACACTGCCGAGGCAAACAACTTCCTCCGTGACCTTTGCCAGAAGGTGGTTTTATTTTCCATCCCTCCATGCACATTTACTTACAGGTATCCATGTAGCAAGGCGTCGAGTGCTCAGAGCCTCGTACCAATGCTCGTCTCCTTGACAAGGTGAGCCCCAGTACCTGGATGTAACCACGCTCACTTGACCGGCGCTTCAGCTCGTCGGTGAATTCATCGAGCCACTTTGCATCTCACCTGCTTTCATTGGTATGCCATTCCATCGACCTTCTTTGGCCTCCCGGACTGCCAGGCTGACTTGTTTCACTCAGTTGGTCACCCTCAAGTCATGTCCCCCCTTGCCAAGAACCATCGCTCGCACCCCGGTTTGTGCGAACGATTCGAGGCATTCCTGTGCGGCAAGGAAATCTGCAACGCATACACCGAGTTGAATGATCCATTCGAGCAACGGTTGCGTTTTGAGGAACAGGTGTATTTACAAGCACTCAGCCTGTGGACGGTCTCTAATGCATAATCTGTCAGGCTAGACAGAAGGAACAGGGCGACGACGAAGCTCAGCCGATAGATGAAACGTTCGTGAACGCGTAAGTTGCCATGAATCATTGAATGCGACGTCGTTCAATTCACGGGCCTGCGTTGTCAGGTTGGAGCACGGTCTTCCCCCTACCGGAGGCTGGGGAATGGGGGTCGACCGACTTGTCATGTTCCTCACTGACTCTCCCAGTGAGATTTTTTTGCGGCGGCACATCTTGTTTCTGACACTGCGTTATAGACATCAAGGAGGTGCTCTTGTTCCCTGCCATGAAGCCCATCGAGACCGGCGCTGGTGCTGCGCCTTCTGGACAGCAGTGAGAAGCGTGAACTGGGCGAGAAAAGAGTTGTATTCAAAGAGGCGCTCATGTTCAGTACAATTTACGAGAAAGTGTAGTATCCATCTGGTTTCGTCCTGCTCAACCTGATTTCTTTTGCATAATCAAGGCTGTCTTGCAGATCTCGCGGCGAAGCATATGAGGAAAAAAGAAGCCACGCTGAGATCAATCGCGCAGTAGTGCTTCGGCTTTTGGAGACCTAGCCGTGATCTGGCACTTGAATGGCTTTGGGTGGCTGAAATGCAATTGGAAAAGCGCGGCGTCAGCCATGGGGTGCCAAAGCTGTGGTGGCGAGAGAGCACTCACCTGATAGCACCCGAGGTGCAGTCGACTACAGGGCTGACTTGGACGCCGTCGACGACTTCCTTCGAGATGTCGAGCACAGCGAGGGACGTAGCGACCGTGATGAAAAGGGCCGATTCAGCCAGGTGCAAACCTATGCGAGAGAAAAGCGAACACCATGTTGGATCAGGCACGAGACGAAGCACCGAATCGTCTCACCTGGGCAAATCCTGTGGGGAAAAGACTTGTCAAGCCGCGTGCGCATCACAAGACGAACGATGGCACGTACCGCCTGCCGTACCCAAAGCAGACGCATTGCGGATCAGGCTGCGGTGTCTCGCCGAGGAACCTTTCCGGGCGGAACACATCGGGATCTGGGTATATGGATTCATCGTAGAGAACCGCCCTGGGCGTGCGTCCAAGGAAGAATCCATCATCGTCAGGAAAAATGCTAAATTGCACGCTCACCATGCATTTCCGATTATATACGATCCTTTGGGGATGAGGTACCCTTCGTAATAAATGTCTTCTGTGGCGGCGTGGGGCACTGCTGTTCTCCACTCGGTGAGCATGCACATGGAATCCGAAAATGTAAGGTAAGAGCACCTAGGGGAATGATGGGGTGCCATCGAAGGACCTCTTTCCAGACTGCATTGATGTATGGAAGGGAGTCGCGATCATGGAAAGAGGGAAGTCTCTCATTGCCTACTACCACATCGAGCTCCGCCTGCGCCTTTGCCTGTACTTCGGGACACAAGACCATTGCAAGAAAGAATGCATGTACGGAAGACACGACCTGCGAACAAGGTTGATCAGGACGAGTTCAGTTTCCCCCTATGTGAAGGCTGTACCGTGTCTGTTGCAGCTACGAAAGAATTCCCGATTAGTCGACATGACATGACGATCAGGAACCAAACGTACCGAACGCCGCGTTCGTGGCAGTCCACATGATGACATCTTCTTCCTCTGGACCCACACATCCTTCCAAGAGGGTAGATGTAAAGGACGGGACCGCTTTGCCCGCAGCCTTGGGCAACGTGAGACCAACCACATTGAGAACAAAGGACGATAAAATCTACCATTTGCTCCAGGACATAACTGTGGGGCTTCTGAAAAGAATCCACCACGACCTGATGGTATTTCTTGGCATCTTGTAGAAAGCCCATGCCAGGCAACCATTCTGGGAGGTACCGTACTAGACCATACACTTGAGCTCTCATTCACGTCCAAGGGTATTTGAACTATGCCTTACAGGCAGGGAGAGCATCTACCAGGAACGCGCCAGGGGCTGCGACGAGAGAAACCACATCCACGAGCTCGTCCGCCAATTGGACCATTGGATCATTATCCTCTTGCACGGAATATCCGTAAATCACCTTGAAAATAACAGCGGTAGCAGTGCTAGATAATGAAATAGTGAGAATAGACTTGCAAATCAACCCCAACACCACGTACTTGCGTATGTGACTGACCAAATCATCGGGTTTTTGCAAGACATTACGCACAAACTGGCGTGTACCCTCTTCTTCAATCGGATCAAATACCGCGGTACTGCTCCTGCTGCCAAACAAGCGGGAAAATAACTTGCGATACTGGCGGAATCGTTCAGTGTAATTAATGAAGACCATTCCCTTGCCCAGCCCAACCAGATCAGATGCCATGGTCAGTCGTGGTCTATTCGAGCATTTGCTGCTCTGTTTATCGAGGATCGCTGAGATCGCCTTGGGCGAGTTGAGAATGACATAACGCGTCCCTAGCACGTTGATGGTAGAGACATCTCCTGAGATGATAAAGGGAAGAGAAATGAGAATGATTCCGAAGAAAGCAAGAACCACGTACCATATTTTTTGCCCAAAGCTGCAAAATTCTTCCAGCTTTTCTCGGCAGGTATCTGGAGGAGGTTACCAATTACAGGCCATCCAGTAGGTCCCGGTGGAAGTAGACTCGAATCGAATAGTCGTTTGACTAGGTAGAGTCCTACTCCAAAGAGGCAGACCCCAAAGAGAGATAGTGCCTGAGCCATCGAGAACAAGGAAGAGTGAGAAGGTGGGAGACAGCGGGCAGTGATGTTCCTCCATTTAATACGTTCGCACTCGGTTTGAAACCAACAACCACTGCCAGGCAGGGGGCGTTAGTACGCAAACCTGACCTTGAAACGGTTCAACTTGAATCATAGAGCCACTGGCTCTACCGCCACCACGGCTCGACTGCTGCATACCAAGGAAAGAGATCAGACATGTGTATGAACCATCGACGAACCTAATGGAAACTCTGACACACGAATATCGCATTAGGTAGCCCGGTT
>JBBPSU010000641.1:0-10369 GCA_038093755.1 Tylopilus microsporus | reverse complement strand
ACTCCTACAAGTCAGATCGTCTTACCACAGCTACTCCTCTCTGCCTCTATACGTTCTATCAGTGAGTACTTCCCACTGATTATCCTGTGCTGCTGCTGTTGGAACAAGGACATTCCATAGTCCAGTTCTAATACCCGACACAACAGGAGGCTTCAATTGCGAAGAAGTATGTTTCTGAGCTCGAGAATTCGACCCGTCATCTTCGCCATCTCGAGGACGCTTGAGGCCAGCGTGATTGGACGATGTGGCTGTCGTTCGGATCGGAGAGGGACATTTAAGAGGACCCTCAGACAGAAACATGCCAGGGGTAAAGACGGATGAGAGAGCGGACGATGGGAGTTTGAAGGACGTATTCGAGATACTGCTGTTCTGAACTACACTTCCCTGCCGATTCTGGGGAATCCAGCTGGAGTCCGGGAGTTCGGAAAGCGTCTTGACCAGTTCAGTGATAAATGTTTGATGCTTGAATTCCAGATTACCCTGAATAACTCCATCCCTCCACTTGATGGGCATAATAAGTGCTTCGCGTAACTGTTCTAGAAGTGGAATGAGAGGTTGGAAGTACTCAGATATCTCGGGGAGTATCATCGCCGTCCAACCGAAGTCAGATTGGATAGCGAGCATTTTGGTGATGCTGGGCTGCGCTACAGCGAAGTATCTCGGTGGAGAATGCCCGCTTTCTCGAAAGCATCACGGTGGGCTGGAAGCTTGTCAGTCAATGTGCGCTATCAATCTGGGTGTGTAAGACGCACCTTTTAAACAGTCAATGAGTCCAACGAGTAGTTCTGCAAGAGAAGAAAAGTTGAAGATGGGATCCCCTTTTGGCGTCGATACTAAGCGAGAGAGGACGCGCAAGTGGTACTTGCAGTTTTGAGGAAGAGGATCGACGACCAGCGAGCGTAGAATATGTGTGGACTGGTTGATCAACAACTGCGAGTCCAGAGGATGGGTCATTTGAACCTGTTGCTCGTGTACTAGCCGGGGGACACCTTCGACCCCGTGTTCCTCGAGGATCTTCAAGATCTTCCCTTCCGTATATCGTCGGAATGGGTCCACGAACGTGTCCTTGATGACGACGACCTCGTCCTTCTCTAGTCCAGGAAAATCGGCTTGAAAAATGGTACCGCTCCACACCGTGGTTCCCCGACCATGCAACGCCGAGGAAATGAAAAGGAGCTGATCAACCAACACAATCCATTGGGTCCCGTTCCTGACTATTCGGATTTGCTTCTTCCCATCCACAACAGGCGAAATCGTAGGGTCGAAACCGAGCACAACACTATCACCAAAGGTAACGCCCAGTAAAATACGGAGAAACTCTTTTGGATATTGGTGAATGTTGAGGGGATAAGTGGAGACGGAGCCTCCACAGTCGAAAAGAGTGAGGATAATACTAGAGCCTAGGAACTGGATACCCGGCGCTGCGTATCGCCCGTCTTGATTCTCCAGTTGAAAAACGACCTTGCCAGCCAGTTCGGTAAACGAGGCCTTGACGTTGTCAGTGGAATTCTTTTTTTTCACCTCACCAATAACGTAGACGTCAGTCCTGAGGTCGAATTGGCGTTCCTGTCTGATCTGGCATTTGTTGAAGACGGACTTCTCGCAAAGAATGAGATCTGGTTTCCGAGAAGCACCTGAGAACCCGTTCAACGGCTTGTTTGCTCCCTTCCCTGTCCATCGTCTACGCAAGATTATGAGAGAGGAGCAACTTGCACGAACGCGACTTACCTTTCGCAGAGGATACCATCAGGGAGATTGTCTAAGATCCGGTTGAAGAATTTCGCGACATTCTCCTCGGAGTAGTTTGTCTCTGGGTCTGGGAAGGTCTGCCATTCGTGACGACCATTTGACCAAAGTCCTTGCACCTCGAGGTGTTTCAGTATATCGTCAATCGTAGTGTTTGCCGACTGGAAAACCCTTTTGTCGTTGAAAAGGCTTCCCAGGAATCCAAGGCTCTCCTGTTGGCTGAGTGCCCAACGCACAGGCGTTGTATCTTTTTGCACCCGAGGATCCATAGATTCCCGATATGCATCCGCCACACGACATGTCATACTTGGGATATTTGCCAACTATTGAAGTTGACTGGTAGTCAGCACGGTGGTGAGAGCTGACTAGCGCGTTGGACGCACCGCACCGAGCGCGAGTGGCATATCATGCTTAGTAAGTTAGCAATAATCCGACAACTGATGAAGGAACTACACGAAAAACTTACTCTCGAAAGCTGCATGATGTTACGATTTCACCCTTTCTTCCTCCTTTCATTGGCTAGTGTATCATATGATTTTCTTCCCTTTTTCCATTCGCTCATCGTATGACTCCACTTTCTTATTCGTACAGCCTCGACTGCGCATGACTGTGTACGTAGCATAGCTCGTCCATACATAGTAGTTCATAGCTCGGTCTGTGCGCATCTCTTTCCAGTATTTAAACCCATGTAAAGTACCTACGACGACAGTCTTATCCATTTGTTCAAACCTCGTCTTAGACTTGAGTGCGAATTAAGGGTACCGCTCCCTATCATCCTCTACTCGCTTCGGACTTGACGATTAGTCTTGAAGCCTTGAACATTGGTTATTGTTGTCTTGCCCTCGAGCGTTACGACTCTAAATCTAGGTCGTTACACATGACGGGGTCGAGGTAGATGGGCTAGGTATGGGGAGGGTAAAGATGTGAGAAACGGGCAAACAAGGGACGAGGAAAGCATAGCACGGCGGAACACGCATTGGTTGATATTACCTATTAACCAACCGCATGACATAAGAGACGAGGCTGGCAAGTCATGCAGAACTGCATGATTCATTGGCATAGCATAGTAGTTCTGAACACGACTAAGGAGACAACGCGTGGTAAAATTCCTTCGACCAGTACTTATTGAGCCAAAATTCATTCAACATCTCAATGCTATTCTCTCGCGTCAGACGGGCATGAGCTTCTTTGCTGAAGTTTGGAATCAAGTGAGCGGGAGAGCGTACGTGCGATAACGGTATTACGCTTCCGATTCTTGTGCCGTTGGATTTAGTTGCTCTTCTGAGCTGGTGCATCCCTGTCACTGGATGGATATCCCTGGAATCTCCTCGCTGAGCAGCGACGTTGAAGCGCTGGACGTAAGTGGCAAAATAGTCGGTGTTCAACGGGCGGAAGATAAGTCTGAGCTGAGCAACTATGTGGCCTATCGTTTCGGCTCAGTAAAGTGCGTCGCAGGGGTGAACGCAGCATACCTTCAATGCCTCGCTCAGGCCAATCGCTACCGGCGCCAGGACTTACGACGACTGCATCGAAGAGACCATGCGGAAGGTCAGTAGAAGGGGGGATAGCTCTCAGCATTTGCGGGGCATCTATATTTTGTCCTTGTTTTTTGTGGTAAAGAAACTGTTGTACACGGACTTTGTACCAGACCTGGATGCGATCGAATGGGAGTGGGCAACGAACGTCTTGAGTAGAAACACCGGAAATCGGGTGGCTCGAATCACATTGTATGCGTTGCAGAAACTCTGTAATCGCAGGACGAAGGTCTGGCAATCCGAAAAGGACAGCGGCATTGTCTACAGTAGTGCGAAGGGACGGCTTGGTTGCGAGATGGAGAGCAGTGGTGGAAGTGGAGAAAGTATGATGTGGTTTTGGAGCGTTGGGGATGGAATCACTGGCGAGAGCATTGGCGATGACAAAGTAGTTAATGGGGGGACAAGAAAGCCGGATACTGTCATGGAAGAAGTGGGAGTCAGATGCAAGCTCGCCGTCATGCTCCTCCTCCTCCTCCTCCTCCTCCTCCTCCTCCTCCTCGCCATCATCCACATTCGAATCGACTTTGTGGCGACTTTCGAGATATGTAGCGATGTCGAAACGAAAGCATTTGTCGGAGCAGTCGAGATAGCGTGCTATTTGGTTGTAGTAGTTTTGATTGTTGCTGAGCCGAGCGGGTACTTTGACTTCTTGAACGTGAGCGTGTTCGGTGGCATCAGCAGACCATTGGATGACAGGTCCCGAGCGTCGGATATTTGAGACAACGCTTTGCAGCAATTCAAGCTTGGGAATCTCCCAAGTCTCTCGAACGCCTGTCTGAATAATAGCATCCTTGCTATCGTGAAAGAGTTGAAGAGCCTCCGTCAATCTGTCGAGTGACCTCTCAGAAAAAGTGGGGGCCTGTGCAAGATATCGAAAGTCAACTAGTGCACGAATCACGACGAGAAATCGGCGGGGAACTGCGCCAGCGATAACGCCAACGATATAGCGCTGAATGGAACGGTGGTCGCGCCCGGTGACCTGTTTCAGTTTCGAGAGACCTTCATCGAACCCACGGTACCCTACCATGGGTCGGACAAGACTGTAGCGGTAGTCGATTTCAGCGGGCGTGACGGCTTTGATGCACCACTGTACGTCGTGATCCCAGGAAAAACGGAGAAAGTGATGGAGGGTTTCGATGTGAAGGAATTGCGAAGGGCAGGAGAGTGGCCATTCAACCCAGCAAGGCTCTACGACGCCATTCACTGGCAGGTGAAGGGTTCTGCAAACCTTGAGAAATGGTTTATAATCCTGTGCATCGCACTTCCCGAGCGCCTTGCGGATGGCAGAGAGAGTATGCGAACCTGTGCGCAGACTATGCAGAAATGGATCGCTGAAATTCTTTGATATCGCGAGGGTAAATGAGGATGCTTTCTGATTGGTACATGCGACGAGGCTTTGCTCTGGTGTGTCAGCAATGTAGGCCGCGAGTGGGGTAAAACAGTAGCGTAAGTTCCCAACGGGATCACTCATCATGATCCCGACGTGAGCAGCGATTTTCAATGGTTCCAAGACGACGTTCAAAACTTGGTGGACGAGACGATCATGCATAAGACCCCAGGCACGAGAGTCTTTGTGGGGAAACTTAGCAATGGGGAGAAGGGCGAGGAGAGTGTGTGTATGCATTGAGATTTTGGATCGAATCTCTGGGGCGATGTTCGCGAGGCTGAGTAGAAGTGGGTATGCCATGCAGTTGCCGCTCATTACTGATATATTTGTCTTGTCTGAGGATAAAATGACGCCCACCATCGTTGCACCGTCGGGAAGCATATCCTAATATTATGTATGAGTATGCAGGCCAAGATAAGTCAGAATAGACAAACTTGTATGGCCCAGGCGCGGTCACTGCTTAGCCAATCTTCATATATACGACAAATGTGTGCAGCTGATGTCCAGACTTTCCGTGGAAAGAAGGAAATATAGGGACTAAGGAGAGGGTGACTCAAAAGAGATTGAATGCATTCAAGAGTGGGGCGATAAAATAAATGAACGGGTCGTTTGGTCGGGTAGTCAGGTTTTATGTTTTTGCACGACCACTGCGGACCAGGAGGGAGACTTTCAATGCGTGCCCGAAGTTCCCTGGCAGTCCGAAATGAAAGACAGAGTCGCTTTATCTTGTTCAAATTGCTGTTAGATACGCAAAAGGTTGAGGTGATGACTCACGATTTTCAGCGATAAAAGAGACTCAATGGAAGCCATGCTGAGTCCTGAGCGGATGCACCACAATGAGAATTGCCACTCCTCACTGGATGAGAACGGATAGTATAAGTTTTCTCGTCGTTCCGCGGAGTGGGCGTCTTGCCAGAACGAGTCCATAAACGTAGAACCACCAGGATATGCTCTGCCGCAACTAGGATATGTCTCCATAAAAGATCGATCGAGATCGTCGACTTGCATTTCGACCTCTCCCGATCCATCGGCGAGGTCCCCCTCACGCCACTCGAAAGACAGATTCGGCGAAGGGTCATGGCGGTCGGCGTCCGCAGAGATGTCCTCGTGATCAGATGCCTCGGGTGGAGTCATGTCCTGGTCATGGCCCTGGAGAGAGTTGCGAGATAACGGTTGGGGTAGCTTGTATAGGTTTTCCTCGAGCCAACTTGCTGCATAGCAGACCCCAGAGGGCTGGTTCATGTGTTGGAGCACATTGGTTTCAGAGTAAAATTTTTTACCGCAACGCGGGCACCGGATATTCTTGACTCTTCCTCGATGACTTTTCAGCTTGGGCATTCGGACTCGATATCAGATTTAGAACTTCCAAGTGCAAGAAGCTGCCGCGCTTCACTTAGACTTACATAAGCTGTGCAGTTGTGGCTTTAACTGTCATCACACCGACAATGACCGAAGATTCGGGAAATGCTCCCATATCCCAGTCCCCTTCAACTTCCCGAATTCCCTTCGAAAAGCCTGCATATCACTCTGACTCACCCGCTACCTTCAATTTTTCTCCCTTCATGATTCTCGACCACCAGAATATCCTTCCTGAAGTTTACTATCGGTGTACCTCGACACTAAGTTGCATGCAATGTCGCTCGCAACCACTGGCAAGTCCCCATCATGATCATGACTGCCATCCCGACGCTAGGGGAGATATGACCAAATCCTTTGACTACGAAAGTTCCGGCGCAGAGTCGAAGGATGATGACTCCGCTGCACGCGAGGTAAGAGATTCGGAGTAGTATAAGTGACTGTATTTTCTAACTGTTCATTAGACGGGTGCGCCGAGACTTCCAAATGTACCATGTCCACACAGCCCCAGGGAAGCTTACCTCTTGTTAGAGGCCGCTCGAGCCGACCGTTGTATCTCACTCGCACGCAAGAGCCTCGCTCTCCACATCGTTCATCGCAACACTCTCGTCCTACAGTACAATCGTATGGTGCTGGAGAGGGCCCAGGACGAACTACATGCTGCGGACCAATTTATTGGGCATGTGCGACTGATGATTCGGAGGAGCGGCCATACTCCCGCTTTTGAGTACGCGATGAAAGAGGATCTTTCGTGCCTTGCGGGTACATCTGGTACGTACCCAGTCTTTCCACTAGCATTGCACAGCACGCAGTAACAGCTACGAACCCACACCCTATTTTACCCATAGATCATCCACCTTCACAAATCCACTTTCCCATTGATGTCGATCTTTCATAGCAGTGCGTTACTGTACACTTCGAGTTGTACATAGGCTTGTATCTAGCTGTACATAACCAATGTTTCATATGTTGGGCTGAGCTGCAAGGTAACCGTCCGTCACACGTCACGGCTGCATCTGGCATGTCAGGATCTTCGAGGACGACAATTCTTGCTCCATCGAGTTCGCACCACTCACGCCCGAAAGCTAAGCTACGGTTCCAAGTCGAATGCGATGCTGCCATCATGGACAGGCGGACAGGTGATTTTGAGAGCATCCGAGTTGGTGCGACCTCAGGCGCGTCTCATCCTTTCACTTCTCTCCGGAATCCCTGCGATCTGATGCTACTTGCTGCGTGCAGCGGTCAGAAACCCGATCAAGCTAGTGAGCGCAGTTCTCGTGCACACCCGCGTACCGGATATACTTGGTCGCATCCGGCCTCTGTAAGTCTGTCCTTTTCTGTTTTCTCGTCGGAGTCATGATGCGGTCACTGACGGGGGTGTTGGATGGATAGTATCTTAGTCGCCTTGGGCGTGTACGCATTTGGACAGAAAAATGGCATCAAGATGGTCGATGTAACGAGTATGATCACTCGTGTGCCGAGCAAAGACTGCCTCAACGGGCGAATGCGAATCAGAAGCAGGCAACAACGGACCTGTTTCCGGACGTGACGCAGGACACGCCATCGCCTGGCATTCGAACTCGGCTGCAGGTGTGTCTAGGCACAATGATTGGCCTTGTCTGACTTTTCTCCAGATGGGGATGCATCAAGCAAGATGTCCCGCTCAGGCTCTCTCCTCGCCGCCCGGTAGGCTTTTTTTTCATAGCAGACGATTGTTTCATGTCCATGTATAGGTGCGCTTTACCTGTTTCGCGCCAACCATAAGTACCACCAACAACTCCTCCAATGCATCTGTGTCAAGTTCCTCCGTCCCACCGGCCCGGCGCACCACCACAAACTTGAAGAGGACCGTCAAGATGTAGCCGGGACCTGTTCGCAACGGGTAAGTATGTTGGAAACAAGTATTGTTGATGGCTGATTCTGGTGTAGGAATCTGTGTGCGCACCGTTGGTTGAAGCACTTCAAAGACTCGGACATGACCATTATTCTTGCCATTACCCTTGCCCACCATCTCCGCTTCTGCTCCAAGGTACGTCTTTTCCTATCAGAGCCCGCGTGGCAGGGTATTGACACTGTTACAGAGATATTCGTCGGCGACATGCCGCCTGCGACTGGACGTCTTGATTGCAGCATATCGACCTGTCGCAAGCTCTCCCAGTGGCCGTCTTAGCCGTCATGCTGTTGGATCCCACTCCACCTCGTCGCCCTCGTCCTCCTCATTCGCTCAAGGTGCGTTTTTCCTTATACTAGCATGTGCAGCAAGGTATTGACACTGTGCGGAGTGGCATTGCCGAATCAGCGTGACGTCCGAGTCCGTCCCATCCCTTCCATATAGTTCTGCAGCACTGCACGGCTCACACCCTATGCAGATTGGTTCGTTCCACTGTGTCTCGGGCACTGACGAGCTCCTCCGTGTCCCTCGTGGTGTACATCAACTCGCTCACGTACGCCATCGAAGACACCTCAGCGTGGTTCTCCCAAGTGCCCGCGTGGAAAGTGCGCAACGGCTATTGCTGCTTCAATGCATTTTCTTACGTAGACGTCAAGATCTCGGGTGGGGTGCTCGGGTATATGGACGATCTGCGTGGGGAACAGTGCGTGTCGGCCCTCGTTTTCGTCGGGCCTATTGCAAGCTAGATTTGATTACGAGCGGGGAGGGCGAGGTCAAGTTTTCACAAGCCGTTGAGGCGCTGTCTCTGAAAAGTGCATGCGCGTTCGTGTGGAATGGGCCGCTCACAAGCGACGGGGTATATAGGCTGGCAAGTGGAGTTGGACCCCAAGATTCAGGTCGCCACGGTCGTCGCATCGGATCATCTTACGGCGGGGTTGATGAAGTAATTCAGGGCGAGTGGTATCAGCAAGCGGTGAAATCGCGAGGTGGTGTCGTCGTTTGCCAAGAGTTGGGGTGAGTGCATAGCCTTTGTTTGTTTGTCTCGTCGACGTCATGGTGGTTGACTCGCCCCGTGTAGATGAGGAGGTCGAGGTGGTCCAGATCATGTCGTGAAGCACACACCGCATCCATACACGCTCTTGCATGTCCAGAGCGATTTCTTGCGGTCCAAAGGGAAATTAGCGTGGGCTCTCAAACTGGCCAAGGATGCCATCAACTATGCGCCGAACGAGTTCGTGACGTGGGAGAAGCTGACAGGGTTATATGTCGACAAGAAGGATTATGAGTTGGTGCGTCCTCGTTGTGCTCTCGCTGCTGCTGATGCGTGGACGCCGAATGTAAAAGTCGCAAGCCGATCTGCAGAGCGCGACCACGAACAGCTTCAGCACAGCGACAAGGACGTTGTGATCCACGAGGACGGCACGGTGTTCGCGTGCGGTGGTGCGGGCGACGATGCGTCGACATACAGTCCGCTGGACTCAGGAATGTCCGTGGGGTAGTTTGAGAATCTTGTCGGGTTCAGGGATGCTGATCAATGATCATCCAGGTGTCGACCAAGTCAGAGATCAAGCGGGAGTTGGCGACGGCTGTGCTCGATTTCTTCGTTCGAGTCGACGACACACCGCCTGTGGCCGGGCGTTTTGCTCGCAGCACTTGACTTGTTGTAAGCTCTCCCGGTGGCATTCGACATGTGGAGAGGAGCCTTTGACATTAGTGCATCATGAACGTGATGCGACACCGTATCTGTATTACTGCTATTGTTGTACCTATTATTAGTTTCCTAATGGAGCAGTCATCACACTGGTAGTAGTCACTACGAGTGATCAGATGAGATATGGGCCTGGCTGGATTGGCCCAGACTGTGAAAGGCTATCACAATATAGAAAATTACATCATTGTGGTCAAGTTGTGGTCGTGGAAATTATTATCATGGCCTGGACTGTCACAGCAGGGTTCAGGGTGTCACAAACTGTGAAATGCCAGAAGGGCTAGGCAGCTTGGCTAACTGAAAGGGTTAGTTTGCTGATGTGGGTGCTGGGCTGAGCGACGGCGAAAAGTGGATCGAAACATTCGGCGAGCTCTTTGAGGGACTTAGTGATCTTGGGATAGTCGTAAAGCAGACACATCGCGACGAGGATGTAAAAAAAAGATTTGAGATTGTGACAGGCTTTGTGTAACACGGGAGTCCCGGGTAAGGTATGACTGAGTTCAGCAGCCATCCATGCCCACGTTCCCTGGTTGTGTGTTAACGTGATGAAGGACGAGTCGAGGATTATGACGTACCGTGCAATGAAGAGGACTTGCATCAATAGGAGTGCTTGACTCATCAGGGAACGACTCGTCAGCCAAGGGGATGATAATGTTATCGGTGCCGTTCAACTCCTTCTGAGGTTTCGTCATCGTCTCAGACTGCCCCGGCAACCTGCAATAGACGATGGGTGAGCTGTCCGGAGG
>JBBPSU010000640.1:0-10378 GCA_038093755.1 Tylopilus microsporus | reverse complement strand
CATCATTCCCAGACACTTTTCCAGTGGGCGTCCACTGCGTGCAACTTCATTCGTGGAGATGGTGCCGAAGGGCTAGACTTGCGTCAACGGTTCGAGGTCCTCGTGCAAGGCGACAATCATGAAGGAGTCCACCCGCTAGACCAGATTTACCAAACCATTCTAAATCAGCATTTCACTAGGGATAGTGCTCGACGTCGCTTTCGAGATGTTATGGCAGTTGTGCTCGCCCTCAACTATCCTCTATCTATGGTATCCCTCTCTACACTCTTCCTTGGACGGTTGGGTGTTCGAGAAGTTCTCAAGCACCTTGCATCAGTACTGGATGGGGTGCTCGAAGAGGAGAGACCAATCCGGCCGCTCCACACCTCATTTCGTGACTTTCTACTTGATGAGGTGCGCAGTTCCATCTTCTATGTCGACATCCAACCCGGCCACTTCCTCTGCCTCAGCCAAGCATTGCTCGCATCCATGTGTACCCTTCTTCAGTTCAACATCTGCAACCTTGAGGACTCTCGGATCCTCAACACGTCTATCCCTGACCTGCCTGATCGGGTGAACAAGGCCATCCCCCCCCACCTTGCATACTCCTGCCTATATTGGATGGACCATCTGCAACATGCCACCTTCACTCCAGACCTGTTGAATGAGGTGGCCCTCTTCTTCAAGGAGAAATTCCCCTACTGGCTTGAAGCCATCAGTCTACTCTCTCTATCCTCTCCTCTATCAACAATCCTGTCTGCCCTACAGACTTGCACAAAGCTGAGTAAATGGGCCAAGGTGAGAAGGAATTTGATGAGAAGTGAAAAGTACTGAAATACAAGCAGAGCCATGAGGTTGCTGCCCTAGCATCAGAGGCATTCCACTTTATCCAAGTGTTTGACTCTGTCTTGAGAGAATCCACCCCCCACCTCTACCTGTCTGCTATGCCCCAAACCCCAACCAGCTCTCCACTGTGTCAGCTATGGGTTGAGCACCTCCAAAAGCATATTTCCATAACCTCAGAACATCCAAGCCATTGGCCAGCAGAGGTTTATACCTTACAGGGGCATAAGAGTACCATTAGCTGTGTTGCCTATTCACCAAACAGCACCCATATTGTCTCTAGCTCTTGGGACAACACCATTAGGGTTTGGGATTCAGCCACTGGTCAGCCTGTGGCAGGTCCATTTCAGGGGCACACATCTTCTGTCACCTCTGTTGCCTATTCACCAAGTGGCACCCATATTGTCTCTGGCTCTTTGGACAACACTGTTAGGGTTTGGGATTCAACCACTGGTCAGCCTGTGGCAGGTCCATTCCAGGGGCACACAGATACAGTCAACTCTGTTGCCTATTCACCAAGTGGCATCCATATTGTCTCTGGCTCTTGGGACAACACCATTAGGGTTTGGGATTCAACCACTGGTCAGCCTATGGCAGGTCCATTTCAGGGGCACACAGATACAGTCACCTCTGTTGCCTATTCACCAAGTGGCATCCATATTGTCTCTGGCTCTTGGGACAACACCATTAGGGTTTGGGATTCAACCACTGGTCAACCTGTGGCAGGTCCATTTCAGGGGCACACAGATTGGGTCACCTCTGTTGCCTATTCACCAAGTGGCACCCATATTATCTCTGGCTCTTTGGACAACACCATTAGGGTTTGGGATTCAACCACTGGTCAGCCTATGGCAGGTCCATTCCAGGGGCACACAAAAGCAGTCAACTCTGTTGTCTATTCACCAAGTGGTACCCATATTGTCTCTGGCTCTTTGGACAACACCATTAGGGTTTGGGATTCAACCACTGGTCAGCCTGTGGCAGGTCCATTTCAGGGGCACACAGATGCAGTCAACTCTGTTGCCTATTCACCAAGTGGCACCCATATTGTCTCTGGCTCTGAGGATGAGACCATTAGGGTTTGGGATTCAACCACTAGTCAGCCTGTGGCAGGTCCATTCCAGGGGCACACATCTTCTGTCACCTCTGTTGCCTATTCACCAAGTGGCACCCATATTATCTCTGGCTCTTTGGACAACACCATTAGGGTTTGGGATTCAACCACTGGTCAGCCTGTGGCAGGTCCATTCCAGGGGCACACAGATGCAGTCAACTCTGTTGCCTATTCACCAAGTGGCACCCATATTGTCTCTGGCTCTTGGGACAATACCATTAGGGTTTGGGATTCAACCACTGGTCAGCCTGTGGCAGGTCCATTTCAGGGGCACACAGATGCAGTCAACTCTGTTGCCTATTCACCAAGTGGCATCCATGTTGTCTCTGGCTCTTGGGACAACACCATTAGGGTTTGGGATTCAACCACTGGTCAGCCTGTGGCAGGTCCATTTCAGGGGCACACAGATACAGTCAACTCTGTTGCCTATTCACCAAGTGGCACCCATATTGTCTCTGGCTCTTCAGACAGGACCATCAGGGTTTGGGATTCAACCACTGGTCAGCCTGTGGCAGGTCCATTCCAGGGCCACACAAAATCAGTCACCTCTGCTGTCTATTCACCAAGTGGCACCCATATTGTCTCTGGCTCTTTGGACAACACCATTAGGGTTTGGGATTCAACCACTGGTCAACCTGTGGCAGGTCCATTTCAGGGGTGCACAGATTGGGTCACCTCTGTTGCCTATTCACCAAGTGGCACCCATATTGTCTTTGGCTCAGAGGACAACACCATTAGAGTTTGGGATTCAATCACCAGTCAGCCTGTGGCAGGTCCATTTCAAGGGCACACATCTGAGGTCACCTCTGTTGCCTATTCACCTGATGGTAATTATATTACCACTGGATCAGCAGATTATTCAATAAAGGTGTGGAGCATTCAAGAATTAATTTCCTTCAGTGACTTGGCCATACAATTGGATAACAGTTGGATTCAGTCTTCTGACAACCGTTACCTTGGCTGGATAGCTCCCTGGAACAGGAATACTTTTCATCTTCCAAAAGTGGCCACATATTCTGGTGGAGTTTGTCACACTTTTATTGATACTCAGTTCTTAGGAGAGTCTTGGATGTCCTGCTGGGAGTGATATCTTATTCTGTTTTGATACTTCCATCTATATCTAGATACCACTTTTTATACCAGCCTTCTAGAGAGTTGATAGAACCTGTCATTGCTTTTCTTGACACCCAAGGATTGGATGAATAACAATGTACTCAACCATGAAATCATTGAGTCTCAGTCAGTGCTAGGATCCCTGCATCCCAGTTCCATGTTCTTCATAGTCCTACATGAGAACAAATTCAACCTGCCTGTCTCATATTCATTTGAATGTAGTCACACCTTGCAATAGTCAGCCCTATCAGCTCCCCACATATCACTGGCAGGAACCATTGTATTAGTATCATGAGAACTGGTAACCACATTCAGGTGGTTGTACAAAACAGATGTAAAAAAATTAGCTACAGTGGCTAAAAGTTGTTCAGGACTCACCCACAGTGCAAATGAGGAACTCATACTCAGCACCAAATTTCAGACATGCAGACTCTCATTGCAGCTAGGACTGCCAGTGAACAGGGCTGACCAGCCTTCTAACATACAACAACCACTCAGTTTACCTGAACCTAGGTCCCCTGTGCAGTGCTAGCCATTGTTTCAGGATCAGCATCTCCATGGCTGCCAAGAATGACTAGTGTACCATCTGGTCACTAGTAGGTGCATCCAGTGAGCCACAGCATAATACAGTATAACACCAGTATTAGGGTGGTAGATCTCAACATTTGAGTTGGCACATCTGATGACAGCATGATTGGGGCCCAGTGCTATGAAACGACACAACCATCGGGGGTTGAGATGGGTATGCCATACGAGCAAAGATACCCACCTGAGGCTGGGTGTTGGACACTTGATACACATGTCGTGCATTCAGAGAGAATGGCAGCAGCTCTCATTGGATGAGCTGGGATCGAGCAAGTGTCAGTTCGACAAACACTTGTGCATCATCACCTAAATGCAATCATGGTCACTATCTAGCAATGTCGCCAGCTCTGGAAGGTGTTTTCATGTTGTTCACTGGGGGCAGATTTGGCGACTTGGAGGCATGTCTGAGCATGGGAGCAATAGTTTTGAGCTTGGAAGCTGTACAGCCATCAACACGTGAGGGAGACATGAGGCATCGTTCACGGATGCAGGGTTCCATGTTTGTAAATTCAACACGAAAAGATTCAAGACTCGCGGCATCGTGTAGTGGCCGACTCGGAGAATATGCCTTGAAGAGGAAGCAGGCTTTTGGGGAATGAAAGCTGGTCGAGCCAGGGGATGGCACGGGGGAGATAGATGGTGGAAATGACTTTTGCCTTGAAAGCGTGGAACTGGTCCCAACGCGAGCGGCCAGACTTACGGTAGTGGGCATTATTGACATGTCTATTGTACTGTTAGCATGGGCGATAGAGGCGTCAAATGAATATACCGGAAGGAATCGTGGTATCCCCAAACTATCGTCTGCTCACAGAGTGAACCTGGGTCGTATCCGAGCGATGTCAGCTTGACGGGTGCCTGGGCAGCGGGGTCGGCTGGATCGCTCTGTGGGCCTAGCTCACTTGTACTATGAGCGGTGAGCATCGGAGGGGATTGTACGGTTGCTTGCAATTCTGCGGGAATTTCATCTGGGGACGCAGGCCCAGTGGACCCGGGGTGTGTGTGAAACGGCGAAGAAGGGTCCCGAAGGGCGTCTTGAAGGGACTGTTGGACCGTAACTTGGACGATTGAACATTGAACTGCATGGATAAACACGATAGCTACCTTGATGTAAGACCCGCTTATATGTGCTCTAGTTGCTGGTAAACAACGAGCGAATGGATGAAACATGGCGGGCGGAGAACATGGCGTGCCAGTGCGTACTAGTACAGTTGGTTCACGTTCAAATCGCTATGTACCACAACGGGTAAATAGCCCCTGTCCCTTTTTTGTCGTGGACTTTGCACGATCGTTTCTTGGCCGACGACTTCCCTTCTGCTTTCTCTTGCCCTCGTCGCGGCGCAGTCTATTCCCGTCCATGCACATGGCCACCACGACGACTTGTCCGACGATCAACGCCATGCCCCGCTCGATGCCATCTTGTACCTCCACATCGGTCTCCAAGCTCTCGTTTGGGGGATCCTCTTCCCTACCGGAATGGTGCTCTGTCTATCCCGTAGTCATTGGCACGTCTCTCTCCAGGTTTCATCGTTCCTTTGCTTGAAATACCTCCCTTTGACAACACGTCACTTTGACGGAGTCTCGCTTTCGCACTTACCTTTGCCGGTATTATTCTTGGACACGCGCACGGGGGAAGACAGTTTCCTCATTCCTTTCACGGCTCGCTTGGGTCTTGGATCTTCGTCCCTATTCTCACCCAACTCGGTCTTGGCATCTATCTCAAATCGCACATTCATGAACAAACGATACGACCGTAATTCTCGGACGCGTTTGGCCGATATTGGGACGGGTGCAAGGCATTTTGGCGCCACTGTCAGAGCGGAAGGAGTCCCGAGTGGTGGGACTCATGGGTGATTATGCTCTGGGTTTGTTTCCCGACTTGAGAGTAAGGGAGGAATGGCTTATATGTCCTATTCTCTCAGGGTATCGTGAATACGTTCACGGTGCATCATGGGGGCGAATGGTCAGTCAAGGATACGCAGCATATGTGCGCAATGTTTTCCCTTTCCCTCTCTCCTCTGTTCTCATGCGATGCAAGTATATTGGGAGTACTCTGGTGGGCAGGGGGTGCATTAAGAATTTACCTTTCCTGTAACAACCAGGTGGGTTACTCTCGGTTTTCATGTGGGCCCGGCATCTCAACACTCTTCTAGAGAAATGTTAGGTGCATTAGGAATTTCCCTTTCCCGTAGCAACCAGGTGGGTTACTTTCGATTTTTATATGGGCTTGGCGTCTCAACACTCCTCTAGAGAAACGTTATTCCAGGCTTGAGGTACGTCGTCTCAGCTTCGCTCTGTATCGCCTAACTCCAACGTCATTTTCATGATAGTATTATCTTGACGGGTTGGACAATGTCTGATCACTCCCAAGCACTCGAGTTATCCACCGGAGTAAACATTCACCGACTAGTAACCCCTTTGCACTGACACGTTCCTCTAGGTACATGTGATGTTTGGATACACGCTCATGCTCGCCGGACTCGCGCGGATCATCGACATATGTTTCCTCACCACCAGCTCGTCAACAGGATCCCTCGACGGCATCGAAAGCGAACACACGCTCGCGTCGAGGGTGAACACGCGTGGCGAAGGAAGGTCGAAAGCAGAAACTGCGCGCGTCTTTCGGTATCTAACTCCTTTCGTGCGTGTACTATTCATCTTTTCTGATTCTACCTCTCTAACTGGGTGGTGACTGGTGACCAGTTGCTGGTGGCGTCAGGGTGAGCTGCACATCTCCTTGAGTGTTTCCGGAATGCTGAGACCCATGCAGATTGCTATTCATGTCAGCCACAGACGAAGAACTGAAGGCTGTTGATGATATACATAAGGATGGATCACGTTACACACATTCTCGGGATGTACAGGTATGTCTTGCCCTTGCTTGCACCCTCACTAGATACTCACTGCGCTTGGTAAAGTTTGGCATTCTTGTTGTACTTGTTTACGACTTTCCTTATCAACCTCTACGCAACCTCGGGCAGGAATGCAGATACATCGAGGCATATTAATGACGTTAACGTTTCTGCCCCTGAAATGGTGAGATCGAATTGATGAGTCCGAAGGACGCATCCAAGTGGTATGCACCCGTGCCGAGGGAAGAGGGTCCAGCACATGTGTTGGGAGAAGACGAGGAATGAGTGTGTGTGTTGGGTGAACATGTGCACGATAGGTTCGTCGTGTATCTCGTCTTCTTCCGTAATCTGAGTTAGAGTTTCGCCTTTGGTTTGCCGCTGCATGCGTGTCCCGATCCTGGGTATGTGGCTGCCAGTGCTGCAACCCTCAGGTCTGTGTCTTCCTTTCGGCTTGTTTTTATGCGAGCACTGCAAACGTGTTGACGTTCCGATGCGCACGGCAAGTGTGCTCGCTACGTAGTTCTGATTTGATGGCGACGCTGCCAGTGGGCAAGGCTGTACCGAGTGATAACATACAGGTCGCCAGGCACCTGCATTTTTATGTAACCTTCAGCACGAATCCGAGAGTCTGACAAAGTTTTAGGCCCCAGGCTGCGCTCCGGCTACCACTAGCAGCAATGCTTGGAGCGTCCGGGACGGGTGGCGCCCCCTTGTCCGTCGCTGCCGGATTTACAGTTGTTGCGATGCGAACACTTCGTGCGTCATTCAAATCCCCATAAGTTCATGACATAGTAAGTTCCCGGTGACTGTTCCCCCCCCCATGGTTACACTCGAAAACAAAACAGCCGAAGCAAGAACGGATCCAGAAGTGTCGTATGTACACACAGGACAGAGTATAAAAAGCATTCACCATCAAAAGTCCCGTCTTTGATCGCATGCGTCGTACCCCCCAGCGGCACCTTAACCTACTAATCACACGTTCTCTTCTTCGTCCCGCCGGCAATCGGTTTACGATTCAAGTCGCGTCCGTTGCTGCTCAATGTCGTCGAACGTGTCGAGCGCCTATCTGAGCCAGGTGATCACTCTCAAGTAAGTCCCAGAAGGGTATTTCTATCACATCCGTTCGGCTCCGGTTCGAACTCCCCCCCTTCCATTCAGATATTTCGCACTCTCTGGCGGCGCATTGCTCGTGTACGACTACCTGCTCACGTTTCGCTACGAAGTATGTTTTTGTCTGCCTGCTCGGAACGCACTCGGGCTGACGCCCCGCCAGGTAAAGTACATCTGGAAAGCACCGTGGTCGGTGGTCAAGGCAGGCTTTTTGCTGCACCGGTATGCCAACTTGATCGGGCAGACGGTGATCACACTCGAGAAAATCGGGTGCTTGGGCCCCGCGACAAAAGAGGTGCGCGTTTGACGTGCGTTTTGTCACGATACCTGCCCTGAGTTCGCAAACTAGTTTTGTAGGTTCTTCTGTCTCTGCTCGGCGCTCTTCATGTTGTTTTCCAGCGAAACCGTGCGATGTGAGTCTATTAGCTTGCCCATGCCACCCGATTCTGACGCAGTCATGCAGTCGTCGTGCTGATGCGCGCATGGGCGATCTGGAGGTGTTCCTACCACCTGACGACGTGGTTGATCGCGTTGTACACGCTCTACTTTCTTACGGTGATCGGTGTTGCATGTTACTTTTGGAAACACGGCGTTGGTAAGTAGGTGGATGCGGATCACGACGGGTGGCCATTGCTAGCCAGGGAACTGACGAGGGTCGTCGGTGCAGCGCTTCCGCCGGTAGGGGATACTTGCTTGGCAGGGATCGGGGGTAAAGTGGCTTGTGTTCTTATGCTATCCTACGTTGTTTCTAACGAGCGCATGTCTTGTGCTTGCAGCAACCAGCGTCCGTACTGTTCCTTTTTGCACCCACCCGTCGCGATATCTGACCACGCTTTCGGTTCGCAAACAGTGGTCGTTGTGGATTGGCATGTGCGTCGTGACGTGACGTGTAGCAATTTCTCCCGCGTTCATACACGCGTATAGACTTATACTCGACAGTGTCATGATGGTGATGGTATGCTATAGCCTTGGTAGATCATCGACGGGGTTTTGGATCGCCATGGGTTCGCCGCTGATCCGTCTTCTCATGCGCGATAGTAAGCACACATCGATTCATTTCAAGTTCACCGCTGGACACAACGCTGACTTGGAGACTGTGCATGTGCAACCCAGCTATATTATTCTACGCCGTGAGCTTCTACGATGCTGCCGATGATCGGAGACTCACAACATTGCAGGCAAGTATGTTCAACAATTGCTTTTCGATCATATGTTGGTACGTTCTCGTGTCTCGATCTCTGACTCCCGCTGACGCGCGTGCAGGACCATGTTCCGTCAAGTAAGTCACCCGCTCACGCTGTGCGACCTCGATGGTATTGTATTGACGACCCACGACACAGGATCCGAGGGTTTTTCTTCACCTCGTGCACGTACACGCATCTCGCTTGGCGACTAAAACACTGACACTAGTATGGATAGATTGTCATGCCCCGTGCTGAGCATCGCGGGACAACGCCTCGTGCTTAATCTGCGGAAATTACACGCGCGGTCGTATACGTCGAGCTTCGTGAGTCGGGTGGTTGAACGAGAGCTCGCAGCGATGAACGACGAACGGGAACGTGATGGGTCACAATTCGGGAGGACGAGGCTTCCTTTGAGGGACCCGTGGTGATTGCACATTTTTCATTTTCTGTATATACTCATCGCATAGTGTACATTCTTCAAGGGCGGGGCAGAGTGTCGAAACCCAAACGCTTGCCAACCTTTGTGCGGTACGTGACACGATGACAGAAGGAGGGTTGCGTCGGTGGCTTGGCTCCTTGAGGTTTCTGTGATGAGCATAACTCATCGATCTAAGTACTGGGTTGAACGAGTGCATGAGCTGGCTCAGGCGATGTGACCTCGTTACATCACACCGCCGTGACGACGTAACAGTCGCTTCCCCATGTCCACCCCCACCATCATCGGCAAATCTGCATTGCTCCTCGGCGGCACAGGTGCCGTCGGGAAACGACTCCTCGCCGAGCTCCTCGCGAGCGACGACTGGACCCGCGTCGGCGAGTACGGCCGGCGCGTGACCTCTTTTCCATCCCCCGGGCCCCCGCCCAAACTCGACCAGCGCGTGATCGACTACGAGGCACTCGACGAGGCGGGGCTGCGTACGGGCCGGTGGGACGTCGTGTTCGTCACCCTCGGTACGACGCGCGCGCAGGCGGGCGGGGCGGCCCAGTTTGAAAAGATTGATCGCGAGTGCGTGTGTCTGGTGTCGCTGTGATGCCTGTATGGATGATGATGACGATGATGATGATGGTGTGGTGTGGGTAGGTACGTCGTGTGCGCGTGCGAAGCGGCCAAGTCGGACGACCCGACGCACGCACAGCGCGTCGTCTATCTCTCGGTGCGTCCTTCCTCCCACTCGAGTTGCCTGCCACCAGTGCCCACACTCACCCGCGCGGCAGTCCACCGGGGCGGACCCCTCCTCGTCGTTTCTCTACTCAAGGTCCGTCCCCGCGCTCTACGCACGCACACTCACCCGCGACGCACCGTGACTGGCAGATCCAAGGGCCTCACCGAGCTCGCCCTCGCACGTCTCGGATATGCTGACACGATCGTCTTTCGCCCAGGCTACCTCCGCGGCGCCCAACGCCCCGGCACGCGCATCGCCGAGTCGGTCTTGGGGTGCGTCCCCCCCGTCCTTGTCTCTTGTTACCCCGCGCACACGTGGACTGACGTCCGTCTAGGTTCGTCACCGGCGCTATGGCCCATGTGAGTCCCAACGTGGAAATCGAGGTGCGTGGGTGGGACTTGTGCGATGGCCTGCTGACCGTGAGGATGCCCTATGCAG
>JBBPSU010000639.1:0-10386 GCA_038093755.1 Tylopilus microsporus | reverse complement strand
GTTTTTAGGCCATGTAGACCGGCGCCGCGCGACATGTCCTGACATAAGCAATCACTCGCGACTGACACTGCTCACGTGCTGTCAGAGGAATCAGGCAATATCACAATTTGACAATATTTGTGATGTGGTTATTACCAATTTGCGCAAAGCAACCAAGTCGTTGACATTCAAGCATTACTGTATGAAACCGCGCAATACGTGGACCAATAGGCCATCAAGTTGTGGTTGGTCTCCAAACGACGATAGCTGCACACCAACTTGCAGGCGCAACCTGGACCACTCTTTAGTCGGTATCTCGTCAGTCGACGACTTACCGGCTGGAGAGCCCTGCGTTGTCCAGGGTAAAGTCAGTGGGGCAACGTGGGTATCGCAAAGAAAACAGTCTTCTTAAAAAGTCTGGGAAACATCAGACAATACAAGATTTGGGACATGGGTTACCTGGAGAGACAACAATGGACCCGGAGGGCCGACTGGTAGTCATTACAGTGCCTCCCGCGATGAATTATCTGCAGTCGTCACTTTCTGAATACTCTGCACAATAAGTTACGTGACAAGATTCAATACGCCGCACTAGAACCAGGGTGCAAGGCGGCCATTCGAAAGGTTTGAGGATGAATCAAAATCGATCGATGACCACTGCCAGTTCAAGTTGAAGGAGTCTTTTCTCAGAGTTCGCACGCCACCTTACGAGGTGTCTGTCTCTCACAATGCAGCCGCATCACCAAGTATTGAATCTCGGAGCCACACTGGTTTTGGGTTAAGGCACAAACAAGAGAGTGATTATCGTACAACAGGAAAGTCTCCACTTGCAGTCACCCATGCCCTAGAACTTCTCATTCAAGTTCTGGATCGTCTTCTTCCGAGTTGCTGCCTTGCAACGTTTATGAGTATTCTGATGCACAGATCAGGAAGAGAACATTACTTACTATCACTAGGATCTGGGGATGTCTCGGCCTGCAATAAATTGGCCCGATTTGCAATCTTGTTCAACGTCAGACCACGTTTCATGCAAGATTCAATAGAAAAGTTATTACATTAGAGGTTCCTGCCAGAGGAGAGGCTTGGGCAGCTGCCACACGAGTCTTGGAACGCGTTTGGACTGGGCTCCTCTTGAAAGGGACTCCAGCAAAGCGGTACTTTCGTTCTTTGAACTCCGACCCACTGGTGTCTTCAGATGAAGACCACCGCTCGTCCGAATCTTCGTCACCCCATGCAAACCTATTGTCAGTTTCCAAACCTCGTGCTAGCGCCTCAAGCTTTCCAGAAATGTTTTGCTTGATCATCTACGAAGAAAAATCATTTCATGTTCAAATGGTGATGTAAAACTCTTCTATACCTCTGCGGAGACATGATCTGCTATTCCTGCTGGGGCAAGAAAGGATGGATGAGGTGTCACAGTCACGTCATGCAGGTCTTGAACCGACAACTGCAATGCATAGAGAAATTCAGGCGAAAACGCTGTGCAGTCCTCATTGACGATGGGCGCCGGTGGTATAATGACATAGTGGTGGAACTTGCTGAAATCTATAACTGGTTTGCCTTGGGGATTCAAGGACAGGGGAAGGTGATCGTCTGGGAAGCGAAGAAGGATAAACCACATATCAATGCTCAGCAGCACGTATATCTGCTTCTGGAGGAATTTGGCCCTGGCATATATGACTTGCGTCGTGACTTGGGGGAAATGTGGTAAGAAATCCTCGAAGATATTTGGAATTTTGATTCTTTTTTCCCCGCACAAAGGAAATGGTTCCTTAGAGGGACTGGCTTTCACCTCCCAGAGCAATAAGCCCGTATCCTTGATCTTTCCAGTTATTGACTGTTCGCTAAAACCAGACTGGACAACGAGTACGACAAAGTCGGGTACGCGAAACTTCTTTCCAGGTATGGGCATCTTGAGATCTTTTTGCGGAAACGATCCCAAGTAGAGGTTGTTGTACTTCTCAGCCGTAACTGTTGCGCTCATACAAAAGAGGGAAAGAATGAAGCCTGCTACGCCGTATATCGAGCTTTCGTTGCTTGCATTTTTGGATGCATAGCTCAAAAGTGCACGAAGGTGACCAAATGATTCCTTCGGAGAGTGGAATCCTAACTTTGAGCGAGTATAACTCTAAAATAAATAGCCACGATACTTATTGACTCACCACTTGCAGAGAATCCGAAGACGACATAGCAGTAGGCGGAACCAGAGCACGTCGCAGAAGAGTGAGGCATGTTGGGCTCGCCGGCAACCATATATACGTCGTACAAGGTGCATTGCAAGAATGGAGACATTGTCTAGGTGGAGGCATGTGGAGACACGGGTGGTTATTCCACCTTTGTGGGCTGAATATGGTCAAGGTCAGTGACTCGGACTAGTAGGTGGTAATGAGCTACCGCGAGTTACGTTCTGGCTGCACTGAGGCTACTAGTACACCCTTACCGGCATTGAAATGTTGGCCACCGCACGTTTCCGTTCTCGTCTACGAGTGAGTTAGGCAGTGTTTTGAGACTTCAACAAGCCTACCGTGGATCTAGTTGCATGCCTGTCGGTTCCTTTGTCTTCTGGAAATAAATCGGGTGGTCGATCTCCAGATTCTCCACCAAGGTCCACCGTGTCCATGGATCACATGAACATCACGTGATCGTGCTTCGTTCAGTATGTAAAGCCGTCCACTCCGCTACTACAACGACCACTTCAAGTTCAGAGAATTTGCCATCTTATAATGTCTACCCAACCAACAGGCTATGTGTGCAGCGAACGAAAATATGACCCTGTTTGTATTCCATATTTCTGTCTATAAGTTGTTTAGTATTGATGTTTTCATGCAGCACTCGCATGAAGAGTATCTCCGGCTCTGGGCCCCTCGGTGTCCTATGACCCAACTTCCGGACGAGTATCACGTCACCGAGGACAACACAAACCCTCCCTTGGTCCACTTCGCGATCCCTATCGATGTCGATTTCATCTTGGAGTACGCAACCAGGAAGAACTTAATGCTTCGCAACACCCGCTGCATTCCCGACATCTCGAAGGCAATCAAACACTTGTCGCGACACGTGAGGTACAAACTCACGCTTCACTGGCCATTCAAGGCCACAGCCGACTGTGGCATGATCCTCATACTCTATAACAACTTCAACATGTACGAGAGGATGCTCGTGGAAGAAGAGGAAGAGGAAGTCATTCAAATGGTGCAGCAAGCACTTCGACTGGACAAATCCATGCGGCCGAAATGGTATTTCGATTGGGAAGATCCGTGGTGCCCGGGCGAGTCGGATGAGGACACGGGATCAGAGACCGAGACCGAGACCTAGACTAGTCAGTGAGTCTGCTTATCTTGTTTTGATGACCATAAAACTAATTAATATTTGTCCAAGACGAGGAAAAAGCATGAAGAAACAACGATGTTATTTCCACGAGAAATGGTGTCAGTCTCCGATGTATGTATATCTGTCTCTCCTTTGCCCCTACCCGCATCGTTCAGATAACTAGATACCATATTGCAGCGGTCAGAAAGGTGTAATTGAAGGTAATATCCTCAGTCTAGTGCCGCCTGAGATTTAGACTGGAAAGGACGTGTCCGAGTCTTATGTACCTTTGTTCCACGTCATCATTCCCTATTCCATCGAGTTCGAATGTAATGTGAGTGCTACAGAACTAAAGAGTTTGCACACAATGGTGACGGGAGCACCACCCCTGCGTGACATGTGTACGAATGAATCCAAGTGTCTTATAAAGTTGATTGGCAAACTAAGGCAATGCAATGATCATGATGTGCGAGTGTGAGATCTAACATTTCGTTTGTTGTAGAAGTCAATGGGGATGACGATCGTAACTAGGATCTCCCGAAGAGGAGTCCAGAACCTACAGGCGGCTTTGGTACACTTGTAGCCCCGAGGTTACTAGTTCCGGTGACCGCAGCCGATTGAGCCTGATGAGGCTCCCTGATCGCCGCGGGAGCGTCAATCCCGGCACTCGTATCAGGTTCCGAGACCGGATGGGCCCATAACGGCTTGGCTCCTTGAACAGTGTCATAGTACCTCTTCCGAATGTCGAAGGGCTTGTCTTGCCGAACCAACACTGACAGGAGCCCCAGACGAGGCCTGGCAAGGCGCATGAGCTGCCTCGCGATGTTGCTGATCTTGCGCATGTAGCTCCTAGTTCACAACACTCAGTAACGGCGGGCAGAAGACATTATAGTACTTTTAGAACTGTACCGTGGTAGGCTGGCATGGACTTAGTATTCGCTACGAGTCAAATCTTGTACTCGACGCATGATGAAACGACCTACTTGGAGGAATGGCACCGGAAATCGTGGCAATTGAAACAGTGAATCGATGCGGATGCTGCCGACATCCGACAACTCGGAGATGTCAGAGACTGATGATATTCCATCATTGGCAGGTGCCGGGCCAGATGTATTCAGGTTCTTACTCCTAGACCGGTTCCAGTGGCTTGTGGAGGAGAAGCAAAAGAGAGGATAATACTCGTCATCGAGATCGACTCAGGGGTGGCGTTATGTTGAGCTTGAAGGATACCTGCGGTAACACACTGATTCGCATTCAGATGGCACAAGAAAACAAACGAACTAGGGACCTGTACCGGCGGCGAGGCGGATCTTATCTTTCTCCTTTCGAGTCTCGAGTCTACAGCGCCGGTCACTCCATCTGACTTAGGAAGCATGCCCACTCCGTTTGATATCGACTCATAAAAGAGTATAATGTTCACGATACAATACACTGGGCTTGAGAGTCGAAACATCATTACAAGCAGTCATTGCTAATTTCTCCTAAGGAATGGATGTATTAGAAAAGTGAGGGTTGAACGATTGACCGTCGCTCAACGCTCACCGGTCTTGGAAGACTCTGGTGACAAAGAACCACTCGCTCTCTGCAACGGCGACTCTTTGTTGTCCTCAGGCTTAATCCGTCCCGATGGAGAAGCAGGAGATGGCACCGATTCCCCGAGGTTTGCTTGTGATACCTGTTGACCAGTTGTCATATTTTTCGCTTTCCCCTTTCGCTTTCCCCTTGAGGTAGTGGCGGGAGATTTGATCAGTTTCGGTGACCCAAAAGAACTAGGCAGCGGGGCCGCCTGTGTCAAATTCATGAAAGGATACAGTTGCTTCAAAAACCTTGAGTGAATTCCGACGATGATATCAGCTCCATGAGGAAGCTCCTTGTTAGCAACGCGCTGCGCGAGGGAAGGGAAATTGGCAATAACCGAAGGTGACGCGGCGAGAGAATGCAAGACATCAAGCTCCATTTGTAGCAGTTCAGGATGACTTCAGCTTCGTGAGCGAATGACGGTATGAAAGAGAAGTCGACAACGACACACCTTTGAACCAGGCTGCACGAAAGCTCTTCCAGAATGTTGTGTTCCGTAAGTTGGCTCCGGATATGGGTCAGTGCTTCGTCACGAAGGCGATCTAACCCAGCCTGTGCGTGTCGATTAGCAGGGAACGCGGCCAAGTCCGTTATATCCATATGATCAAGTATACAGACCTTGGAGGCAAGACGATACATGGACTTGGCAGAGCACTTCGGCTCATCCCGGAAGTTTGTCGAGGAATTATCATGCCCACCGGGCAACGCCGAGCTGAGAGGTAAGAAATGCACCTTGTCGGTGTAGAGATAGTTCAGGAGGGTGTACCATCTGAGTCAAACGTCGTCATCCACTGGACAGAAGGAGAATTTGCACGAGAGAGGTCACGTTTTGAACGCAATGTCCTTGACAAGGACATTACAACCTCCCACGAACTGCGGGCGCGTATTGGCCGGGTTTCCCGATATGCTGTCACCCACTTTATCCCGTACCCTGGGTTCGCCACTTGATCTTGAAGTAGTTCCGTCCTTTTCTGCAGAAAACGAGCCATCCATTCGTAGTTGTTCTGGGATCACGATAAATTCGCTAGAGCCAACTGATCCTACACCATTTTCGGAAAATCTCCATAGAGAAATCAGTGGTATATATCAAAAAGGATGATTGAACTCACCCGGCGTTAAACTTTGCTGGAGTTGCAACACTGATGGTAGGAGATCCCATGGCCCGAAGCTCTTCGAAATCTGCGAGAGAATCGGAGTCATCACCTTCGAGATCACTGTCACTGTCATAGCCGTAATCATCCATCCGAGCATTGCTTGGAACGTCAGTGTCATCTGCCAAGATAACCCATGGCGAGCCCGAGAGATCCGTATCCATGTTTTCTAGTACTATCTGCCATCAATCGTAGCGCTCGGCTTGAACAAGAACTACTTACGACCCGAAAAGTATTTTGAACTCTCCGATAGAATAATTTTGTTCGTACAAATCACACGAGGTTTGATGACTTGATCAGAAGACGAAATCTTCTCAGAATAGAGATGGAACCGGATATTCTCGGCCATATCCTCCAGAAGAAACTGTCTTAGGAGTACTTCTAGACGCTCCTGTTTCTTGAGAGCTGGCGTCTCAGGCCATTTTCGTATACTAATACCGCAATTTTTTCGACAGACTTGCATGCGCAATTCCTGTGAAAGATATTCACACGAATGTGGGATTAAAGAAGAATAGAAAAAGGGGTTGCCTACTTCCAAGGATAGAGACCTGTAAGATGGCAAGGCCGTGATGCAAGTGAGTCGAGTTTCCTTATTGTTGATAGGATCTCTCTCAAGGAAGGCAGAATACGGTTGTGTAGTGGCATCTGCCATTAGTGAAGGGCATAAGCTACCAGGGTTTTTTCAGACATGATACAATGGCGCACTCATAGGAGCAGAACTCGAATGTGCCGTTGTAGGGCCGGATTGCCACTGGCACTTGCCACCGAAAGCAATCGCATCAGTTCTCGATGTTCCAGCAGCAGACATCCCAGGACCGAATGCAGAGACTGGTTGAGAAGCGCCAAAACCAAACGTGCTGCCAGTGGTGGAACCTGTGGCGTTATTTTGCGTAGAAGTACCTACGACGGCAAACTTGAATGTTGGTACCAAAATCGTTTCCGGCAGCTTTTGCTCGTCGACTGGCACATTGGCAGAGTCAGTCATGGCTTGGGCTGGACTCCGACGGCGTGCAGGACTCGAGGTTCCAAGTTACATAACACTTTTACGTCATCAGCCGCTGGTGTTACTTTGCAACCGTCCGAGTCAATATTCCTGCCACCTGTCACAAGCGAGCGACCTTCTGACTACATGAACCACGGGCAAACCTGCCAGTGCTAGGATGATACAGGTCTAGTAATTCAGAGCCCGGGCTGATCCTTGAGCTGCCTTTGACTCAGCACTTCAACTTCTTGCGTATCTGCACTCCGCCCTCTTCTGTTTTTTCTCGCCGCTTGGCCACGGCGGGTTTCCACCTTTCCTCGTAGTACGATAAAGCTTTGATCCGGCTCAGAGCCGACGGGAAGTGTTCGGCAACTTGTCGCAACTCGAAGTGAGTAGCTCTGATTAGAGTTTCAGCGTGCATAGGGATGCGGAGACCTATATCCATCCTTGCTAGGCCCTTTCACCATCTCCCGCCGTTTACCGTATGATTTATAAAACACCATCATGTTCACTGCATGATATATACATCAGACTAAAAGCCGAAACATCATTTGCAACCGGCTTAGAGTCGACGTCCCTTCAGCAAATGGGTATCTATCAGATAATGTAAAACTCGTGAAAATCAATCAAGCCCACCTGTTCGTGGAACCGAGCTTGGTAGGAGTGTTGCAGAATAAGGATTATGCGATGAATCTTGTGTTTCCCAGGGTCTACACGACCTCTTTCTCCTTCCGCCCTTCGTGAGCGACTGCAGAAGCTTGCGATGAAGTGTTTAGCGATACGTTAGTAGTGGAGCCAATGTCTTGGATGGCCAATACTGACGACGCCGACAAATTAGGCTGAAAAACTGCTGGAGAGGGATGGAATTGTTTCAAAAGTCTGGTGTGGAGTCCAATGATGATATTGGCTCCATGAAGAAGTTCCTTCAAGTTGTTGGCAATACGTCGTGCGAAGGGCAGGAAAAACAACCGTTGGTGATGTGACGAGGCAATGTAACACGTCGAGCTCCATTGGAAGGAGCTCCGGATACCTACAACGTAGTGAGTAATCAATAATATGAACCCGAATTATGACGAGAAAGCACTTCAGGAGAAGACTGCATGAGAGTTCTATCAAAATGTTGCACTCTGAGTTGGCTCCGAATATGGACAAACGCTTTCTCGCGCAGTGGATTGAGCCCCATCTTAAAGTGTAATCGACGTCGTCCGGCACTGATTCTGTATTGACACACAAGGTTATACGTACATTGGAGGCAAGACGGTATATGGACTTTGCAGAGCGCCTCGGCTCACTCGTCGAAGATTCATGATGCGGTCCAAGTCTGGCTGAGCCGAGAGGCGAGAATCGTTCTCGGTGTAGAGATAGTGCAGGAAGGTGTACCATCTGAGTCAAACTTGAATATCACTCATCTGGACAAGAGGAGAGTATTGACGCAAGCTTACGTTTGGAACGCGGTATCTTTGACAAGGATCTGAGTCATATAACGACCTCCAGAGGATTTGGCGGCTAAGTTTGTGAATCCACTACTGTCCAGGGTTTTTCGAACAGCGGTCCCAGAGCTCGATCCTGCGTTGTTTTCGTCTGCTCTAAGTGGCGCCGCAGTCTGGCCAAATCCGCCAGAGCCAAATCCTGCGCCACTCTCGGACGATCTACAAAAACGAGTCAGTTACATAAATACAACAGAGCCGATGGTATGGTTTACCGGGTGCCATCCCACGACGGAAATCTACTGCTCGCAGACTGATGTTCCTCGACACTGGAGTCATCAGTCATCGAAATCGCTATCACTTTCATAACCGTACTTCTCCCAAGCACTGCTACGAACGATATGGTAATCATTGAGGATAATCCACGAAGGATCAGAAGCACTGTTGGAGTTCAATCCTGAATATTGCCGATCGATGAACGTAACCTTCGTTGTTTACAAAGGAATCACCCACGATCGGCAAAAATACTCAGAACTCTCAGCTAGGACAGTTTTGTTCATGCGAAGAGCACGAGGTTTCATAACTCGACCTGAAAATGAAGATCTCGCAGAGAAGAAATGGATTCGGACGCTACCAGCCATATCCTCTAGAAGAGACTCTGTCTAAATTCGTTCTAGATGCTCTCTTTTACCAGGCTCTGGCGAGTCAAGCCGTCGTCGTCTTGCAGTTCGAGGGACATCAGGTTCGCCGCTGGATTACGGACGTGCTCTCTGATTCACGAGATCAGCGCGGAATAGCAGTGCCACTGCAGCAGGGTTACCCACCTCTGTGGATAGAGAATTGTGGGCTAAAATGGCCGTGACACACGAACGTAATGGACAATCGTTGAATGAGAAGTCTTAGGTGACATCGAAGACATACCTGTTGACGCTGTTGTCGCAGATGGCATTGTGATACTTGCACTTACTATAGAAAGCATAAGTTTGTAATGTCGCACAGACACGACGCGACGACATACTCGCAGGATTGGCACCGGTAACCGTTGCATTGCCTGATTTCGCAGGGGTGATAGTACCTTGGGGAGCGATTCCGATAATTCGAGGAGTGGTGACCGCGATCGCATTGGTTGACGATACTTTGGTAACTGGCGTCGCCGCACCAGGTGTACCTTGACCCCCACCCAAGGCAGGGAGTGCAGCGGCTGGCTGAAACGCGCGGACATCAGCCGTGTTTGTGAGTAGGCCTTCACGTTTCCCCAATGTAGTGCCTATGATGACGAATTGCAATGTTGGCCCCAGAATGACACGGGAAAATGAACGGAGGGAAAGGAAGTGACGACTCACCGACCGGCATGTGACCTACCGCGACCACCACTTCCATGAACTGGCTTCGTTGCTTGCTGCACTTGCTGGACCACCATTTTACAACGAGATATTGAAAACGATCGTCCCCGCTGAGGCATTAAATACTAGCGCATCAGTCACGGTCAGGCAGATCTTGCCTGCCATCTATGTTTTTTTTTGTTTTCAATCCTGGTGGGCCATTGCCTTAATTTCATGCAGTCAAGTTTGTCACGATACATCAAGTTCTCTGAGCTTCTCAACGACTGAACATTCAACGTGCCTTCGACCAATCAGATTTCGACGGCGCTCGAGTCATTCGTATTGTTTGTATCAAGCCCTTTGAAACCGCCGCAGCTGATTTCATTCAGGCTGCAAGATTCGTACACGTGCGTCACGCTCGAGCATTGATATACGTACTTTCAATTTGAAGCCCGAAACAACCCCTCACCTCATTGTCGTCAGCCGTGAACGCCAGAAAAACATGAGGTCTGTCACCTTTTTTCTATACGAGAACAACTGAGAGCTCGACTCGATCACAACTCAATAGATAAACCATCTCGTCCGAGTCGTATTCCTCTCGATAGCATCCAGGTTCGGTCACTATCAACGCTAGGAGA
>JBBPSU010000637.1:0-10398 GCA_038093755.1 Tylopilus microsporus | reverse complement strand
ACAATGCTAACCAAATCAAAGCTGATCTTTATCTAATCAAAGTCAATCTAAACCTAGTACAATCAAAGCTAATTCTGACCTCTATTAAAGCTAATAAAAAACTATTTAAATGTCATTAAAGCCAATCTAACCCTTATCAGAGCCAATCTAATCCTTATCAAAGCCTATGATGGAAAACTCATCAATGCTCCATGGGAATAAAATCTTGATCTAGTAATGAACACTCGATCAGGAAGTGAGTGCTTGGTCTTATTCGACACTCATATTTCCAAGTGAACACTCGATCAGGAAGTGAGTACTCGGTCTTATTCAGCACTCATATTTCCAAGTGGGTGCTTGGTCATTGCTGAAAGTAATGCTCAAAATGTTGATGCGGTCTCCTTTGCGGTCTCCTATCCACAAACTTTGTTTCAACTTGTACCTTGTTCCTCATGCCAGTCAACGGTATCTTTCTGATTCCTGTGTCCAGTTGTTTTCTTTTCTAATCATTACACAGAGATTTCTGTGTCAGGACCCCCTCGTGGCGTCACAACACTTATTGTCTATGTGGCTCACATTCATCAGGAGGACCGTGCACTGGTCAGCGTGGCAGATCTAAACAGCTCTTTCAAAGCTGTTGATGTTTGCGTGGATGATGAGACACCAGTTTCCCTTAACTTCTCAAGTGTACTTTTGCCTGTCTTTGTTCCTGACCTCCACATGTTGGTTGAACGATACCTGTTCTTAATGGTCCATGTTATGTTGAAAATTGCACATATGCATGGTATACATCTTGGTCGTGGTTTCATCAAAAGCGACATCGTTGATTCTCTGCGTACCCATGAATGTCGTTGCAGATGGTCGTTCGTACTGTTCGAGCACTTGAAGACGGACAGGCACAATTTGCCTCCCTCCGTCGACTGGCCTCCCCCCCTGGCATATGATGATATCATTCGTTGCATTTAGCATTGGCATGAAGACACACAGCCTGCCACTAATGCTGATCATCTGGAACATGTCTGCTCCGCATATGTGGACCGTCAGGTCGACTTTCCACACCACTGCAGCAAGTCTGAGAAACTGTCTTGCATCGCCCAATGGCAGGATATGCTCGATCTTTTGAGACAGAAACTATTCACTTGTGCCGTGTGCGCCATCGCATTTCTTTCCATTGAGCTTGAGGACGTCTGTCCCAATGACGTTGATCTCTCCCTGTTGTCTAATGATGCTTTACCTCCTGATGTTTTGCTGACAAGCTACGATATTGAACTGTATGAGGGGGCATTGCTCGATCTGGAGGGGATGCATTCTACATCTGCGCACGCGCTGTTGAAGATGTGCAAGACATGTCAGGGCACTTTGCTTCGTAAACGTCCTGTAACTCCAAAGCTCGCGCTGGTGAATTTCTTGTATTACGGTGAAGGTCAACTTCCCCTTGATGTCAAGGAAGCATTTGCATGTGGGTCCCCATCTGACTTGCAGTTAATTTCACACTGTCATTCTTCTGTCGTGTTGCACCATTACACTAGGAAGACTTAGAGAGTGGGATATGTCCCAGAAGATGCGTCACAGCATTTCAACCGGGGGAACGTTGTGGTCTTCCCACAGGATTTGTTGCATCTATGCGACGTCTTGCCACCATATGTGGATGACATTAAGGACTCTATCTGTGTCCTTTTTTCCAGTGGTATCTCCAAGCCTACAGTCGACACATTGCAACGTTTCCCACCTGTTCTTGTATTGAAGAGTAGAGTGGGGAAAATGATCAATTTCTTGTGCGAGGATAATGAATGGTACTGCCGAGATGGTATCAGGCTCAGTCTGCATAACCTGGAATGCCTGTATAACAGCAGTGGCGATCACAATGGTGAGAGCCCTCTCACTGCGATCACGGTCGATCACTTGTACGACAACTCTGAGGAACAGTATGTTGCCACTGACATATTGGACGAGTTGCTCACAAGGAATGTTGTGTACACCTCAGGTGATTTCTCATTGAAAAGTTGGGAAGAAATGAAATCAAGCACACTTGCACACACCTTGGACCGCAAATGTTTCCTTCATTCTAAGACAGGGTCTGCATATGTCTCCGATTCATCCCCGGGTCTCATGTCCTATCTTTTCCCACACTTGGATCCATAGGGCATTGGGGGGTTTAATCATCCACTTGCAGGATGGCTGGTTGAACAACGTCTGTCTTTTGAGGCACAGGTAAAAGCTTTACTAAGAAGACACAATTCACCCTTCGCTCGCGATGCTAACTTTGCGTTTGTGTGCTGGAACATGATACAAAAACGGGTGGCCAGCATTCAAACCACATTTGCTATCTGATGTTCACAGCAACATTCTTTAGTTGCTGATCTGTTATGTGCTAGGAATGATCTCATGGACATGGCCAATAAATGGGCTGCTGATCCGACAGCCCAACCAATGTCTGAAAAGGAGAAGCATGTCGCATTGCTGTTACACCAGGTAAACATCATCTCTAAAAACCTGCCTGGATCCACAGGATACAAGTTATGCTGTAGAAATGAAATTCGCGTGCTGATTAGATGTTTCTCAATGCCTGCACTCTTTATCACGCTCAACCCACATGACATTTCCTCCTCACTGCTTGGTGTGATCGCTGGAATATCCAAGGATTGGTGGAGACTGATGTCTGTGTATGAACGATCTGTGTTCATTGCATCACATCCGGATGCCACTGTGATTTGGTTTGACCGTGTGGTTAGCACTTTCATGACATCCGTCCTACAGTTTGGCATCGGTGACGGCCTTTTTGGGAAGTGTCAAGCATATTATGGTATGGTAGAAGTGCAAGGTCGCAGATCACTTCATATCCACATGCTTGTTTGGCTCGAAGGGAATCCTAACCCACAAGTGCTACGAGATATGATGGAAGAAGATAGCGATTTCAAACATCACATGTTTCACTGGCTTGAGGGCATCATTAAATGTGAACTGCCTGGAATGAATAATGTTCATGTTGAATGAACTTCTGAGGATGCATTTCGACCACCCAGAGAAGAAGGAATGTTGGATCCTCAATTGGAACAAGCACCTCAGGTGGTTGAACTGGATGCGGAGTTGTTCCGATCCGAGCTTGCAGACTTTGTGTCGAGGCTTGCAGTGGAGTGCAATTGGCATGAGCACAACAAGACGTGTTTCAAACACCTGAAGCATCACAAGAAGGGTGGTGATCACAATTGCTGCATGCATATCAATGATGAGACGAGGAGCACTACTACACTCGATGAGGAGATGCACTCCATCTTGCTCCATCATTTGCACCTGAGAATAAACAATTATAATGATGTTCTCTTGTTCTTATTGCAGTTGAACATGGATATTTAATATGTAGGATCCAGACCGGCGGCAAAGGCACTTGTATATTATGTGAGTGATTACATTACAAAGAACAAGTTAAAAATGCATGCTGCCTTGCCAGCATTGTAAGCTGTAATGAGCAAAATGCAGCACCCAGATTCACTCCAATCTGGTGTGACCAACTCCTCAGCTACCACCGACCGTTCCTGTTTAACAAAGTGCATTAATGCTCTTATGGGATGCAGGGAGATCTCTTACCAACAAATTATGAGTTACCTCGTAGGAGGAGGAGACGCCTATGCAAGTCATTCTTTCTGAACCGTCAAGTTTCATCAGTTCATCACGGGTTTGCTCCAATTCAAAGAGGATGGTGGTTACGGTGTTGATCATATGCATGAGGATGAACAATTTTTAGATAGAGATACTATTGCCATGAATACAGAGGAGGACAGTCTCTCCACTATTGACGAGACACTGCATTACATGTTCTGGCCAGTCAGTCAGCCATTTGACAGTATGACTTTATGGGAATTTTACAAATGGACTTCTATTGTCAAAATCCTTCTGCCCACACGCAGTGTGAAGATGCAGATGAGGATGAAACCCGAGCAGGTCGTTCTGTCTTGACCCAAGGGCCCTTCAGTAGCACTTCACATCCCTGGAAAGAAACACATGATGTTGTCATGCGATGTACTGCAACTGTCCCAGTCCTCCTGGGAGGTAGTATTCCGAATGCGACTGTCAACCCTGAATGCTTTTACCAAGCTGCAGTGCTCTTATTTATTTGTTGGTGTTCATATGATGAACTGCATGATGATGATGAGAGCTGGGAAACAGCGTTCCATAGACATGACATCCCTCATGGTGGTAAGAAGCTTGCTCAAAATATGTTGGTTGAATTCGAATGTGCTGACGCACGGGTGGACATGTCGACAACTGGTTATGGTGAGGATAATGAGGAGGGCAAGCAAGACAACATTGACTTAGCTCAGTGAACATTAGAGGAAGATCCAACTTTGAACAAACTGTTCCTATCTCCTTTTGAATCTGACGTGATTGGCAGAACAGATGAACATCTTTCGGTTGCATCCTGTGAAGACAAGCGTAGGTTGTTGCATGATATTGTGGGGCTCACAATAACATCAGATGTTGGTCAGTCTCCTGTGACTAGAGATTTGATTGCCTCGTCTGCACTGTGAATTTTAACTGAAGCGCAGTGACAACAGTCAACGTTTATGCTTAGAGAGAAACAGAACAAATGTCCTGCCATAGATGACGTGGACATGTCAAGACCGTGACTTATCCTCTGATGAACTCCGGAACTCCAGTTCTGGTTGGAGTGAGGCGTTGGGTTCAGCTTATGTGCTGCCCCCTTGCTTGGTCGCATGCCTCGGATTTCGGAGCAGATAGTCGGAGGTCGATCGGAGTCACTAGGACTTGGGTGGATCGCAAAGAGGAAGATGAATTCGTAGTGCGGAAGACGAGGATAATTGTCTAAGTCGATATTGAAGCTAAAGCTAATGACTATGTACTGAGAACTATATATATGGAGTGCGGACATCACATTAGTAACGGAAAACATCACATGAGTAAGGATATGAGTAAGACGGAATCTGAGTAAGACAGAGTACAGAGTTGATAGCTGGAGCTGTGCAAGCACAGGTTTGGACGCAAGAAGGAAGCAGAACTAATACAAAAGGGGAAACATAAGTACGTAAGTGAGAATCAAAGATGTCCGGAGGGCGAAAGTGAAGTCCTAGGCGTAAAAGCCTCGGAGTTCGCGAGTGAGTGGTCCAGAGTTGGTCCGGAGGGTTAGACAGGATATGACAGGACGATGGCAAAGTCAGGAAACATGTCTTGCTTTCCTCACCCGAACCTATGATTGATGTTGAAAGACTTGATGATGGGTCTGAGATACATTACGTCCTAATTCCATTCCGATGTTTAGAATGGCAGGAGAAAGAAGAAGTTATTGACGCTGTGCATGAAGAGTTCCATTTATGCGTCAATGCAGAACAGAATTGTGCATTCATGTTGGTTGCAGAGCATTTTGCTTACAGCAATACTTCGCAGCTCAAGATGTTTCTGACAGGCCTCAGAGGATCAGGGAAGAGTCATGTTATAAAAGCTGTGCTCACCTTCTTTCAGTGTTGCAGGTCTTCCAATGAGGTTCTGTTAAGTGCTCCGACAGGGAGTGCTGCCGTTCTCATTGATGGTTACACGATTCATGGTTTGACATTTCTTCCGAATAACAAAGGCAAGGTGAATCAAACAGACCTTGAGGTCATATGGAAAAATATTCGTTATCTGATTCTTGATGAGGTTTCTATATTGTCTGCTGAGTTGCTCGGACAGGTTGCTGAACGTGTCGTGATGGCCAAAAACAGCATGGGGACTGTCTTGGAGGATGCTCTTGCAGGTGTCAACATTATCTTCGGAGGTGACCTTGGACAGTTATGCCTCTGAATGGGACAGCATTATACTCCTACATGCTTCTGGATCATGTTTGATCAAGTAAACGGCACTCGCAACAAGGACAATACACTATGTTGGGTGCTCACATTTGGCAGCAACTAACACACATCGTCGAACTGGTCACAAACCAGAGAGTGATCAATGATCCCGTCTTTATCAGGCATTTGAATCGTGTCTGTCTTGGTAATTGTATTCTGCACAGTATGGATGATCATCAGTCGGACTACGATCTGCTAAAAGGTCACATACTTAACCAATTGCTTGTCCAGCAGCCTGAACACTACAATGTGTTGAGGAAAGCACCTGTCATATTTGGCTGCCGAAGGTTGAGAGACAAGTTCAATGAGGTGAAGGCTCATGCGTTCGCTTGGGAACATGGTATCCCCTTTCATATTTATTATGCTGTGGACAAGGTAAACAAAGTTGTTGCATCTGGATCTGTGTGTGCGAGGATCTCGCAAATTGCCTGCACTGATGGGCAGGATCTGCTTGGTCAACTACCGCTCATTCCTGGCATGCCTGTGATGATCATGGAGAACCTTTCCATCAGTAACAAGGTCGTTAACAGAACTCAAGGATTTCTCACGGATGTTGTGTACAGAGTATCCGAAGAGATGGTCGATGGCGTTGCGACTAATATTCGGGAAGCCATTTGTGCTTATGTCTTTGTACCCAATTCACACATCAAAGCTCCCGGATTACCAGATGCTGTTGTTCCCATTTTTCCCACGACATCTCATTTCAAGTACCAACTGGCATGGAACCAGTACATCAACGTCAGCCACACTCAGCTTCCAATTGTGCCTGCCTGGTCTTTCACTGATTACAAGGCACAAGGATGTTCCATACATCCCGTCATTATTGATCTTGCCAGTGCAAAAACGATACAAAACACATACATCATGTTGTCACAAGCAAAAAGTCTCAGTAGACTAGGCATATTACGATGGTTCCTGAGTACCAAGATTGCTGGCTGCATTCCAGAAGACCTTCACCATGAATTCAACCGTATTTACCATCTGGATCAGGAGACCAAAACCTGGTTTAACGACAGGTGTAACGACCTAGACTTAGAGTCGTGACACTTGAGGGCAAGACAACAAATTCAACCAATGTTCAAGGCTTCAAAGCTTAATTGTCAAGCTCAAAGTGAGTAGATGAGAGTAGAAAGGAGAGTGGTATTCTTAATTCATGCTCAAGCCTAAGGTGAGAGGAAAACAAATGGATAAGACTGGGGAATATGGTAAAGTACACTGGCTTAAATACTGGAACAAGATATGCACAGACCAAGCTATGAACTACTTAGTATAGACGAGCGATGCTGCATACACAGCTATGTGCAGTCAATGCTGTATGAACGGATATGGTAATGAGAAAATGGAGTCATGTGTAATCCAATGAGAAAAGGGAAAAGGAATCATACGACAAGTGAGCCAATAGGAAGGAAAGAAAATAGAGAAATCGTAACAACAGGGGAAAGGGGTCATGTGATTGATTACTGTCATATAGGGGATTATCTCCTGTCTGACAAGTTGTACTTCACCCATGACATTGACAAGCGCATTCTCGTATGTCAATTGTATACTTCCACATATTCTGCCTCATGCACATTTCCACAGATGTCGTACTTGGCAGATTCTGCGCAAAATCCTGCATACAAAAAATGGCCATCAGAGTCCATTGAGCGCATCAAGATGTATCGTCACCTTGACCCACACCCTTATCACAAGCAGCTACTGGCTACGTTCAATGGATTGCTTCACCGGGTGCTTGTTGTCGACAATCCATCCGAACACAACTGGAAACGGGCGAAATCACTTGTGTATAAACCTGCTGACGACAGAGAGACTGATTTATGGCGTGTCAGTATCTGACTTCATGGATATGTTCAGTTTGCAAAATTGGACACATATGGAAATTGGGATGGGTGGGTCGTCCTGATAATATCGACTGCCACATTCTAACATATCTCGACGTACTCTCCCTCAGCCATCCTGAATCTGTTCACAGAGCCTTCCAGAGTTATCACTTTGACCAGGGGAACTAACATGGAAGCTTGGCGCACGCAACTGGACACGATCAACTGCATCTGTTCTCTCATCAGTCGTTACACTCAGGTGGCTCTTTCTCATTCTTTCAATGGGAAACTGCATGTTGAACAACAAGCATTTCAGCATGTCTGCACATCGTGCCTTTTCCTCTTCTTGATATTTATTCTTATGATTGCATATTTCACTCCTGTGCAGGATTTATCATGCTCTAATGGTACACCCACCACAACCACTCCTGATCATACGAGCAATGGGAATGCTGGCACATTGCCTGCAAATTTTCAACTCAAGCACCACTTTGTTTGCTCACTTTGAAAGACAAGCAGACCATGGAGAACATCTATCGTTTGCAAATAGGCAGGGGTGACTTCGTCAAGGCCGAGGTTGAGTTCATGACCATCATCACAACTGGTGGATCGTCCGGACGAAAGTTAAAAGTATTTCTTGCACTGAAACAGATAGTTTGACTTCGTGAACATGCCAACCAATCTGTTGCAGACAAGGGAACCGTAAGTTGCCCTCCATTATCATGCTGTCATATGCAATATTGACATCTGTGAACGACAGCAGAAGCATAAAATGTCGGATACATGTAGTACCGACAGTCCTCCAATGAAGTGTCAGATTCTTTCCGTATAAGTACTCACCACCTGATGTCCTTGCAGCGTGCCTCACATGTTTACACAATCTTTCATACTTTGTAATGCATGGTCCATACTCACACTTTGTTCTCCTATCGTTATTTGCCAATGTTGATATATCGCATCATTCAGTCTACCTCCTAAACAATTCTGTCTCCTTACCCAACACGACACATTGTATCCTGCCTCCTCGTCGCCATGCCAAAACGTTCCACTGAGATGTCCAATGCTGCTGGGAATAACAAAAAGAGCAGGTGTGTATATCTTTACCTATGTTGCTTCACGTTTCTCACTTTTGTCTTCCTTCCTACTCGACTTGCTCACTTCACTGGCGAGCTAGAATTAGTCACGAAGAAGCTAACGAATTCACATCTTCCACAGCAAGTTCAATTGCCCTCAGGGACCTCCCTGATACTATATCTGCCCCAGAAAGGGATAGTAACGCAAGTGGTTCTGTCCTGCTCAACCCCCAGCCATCCTCCTCAAAGGGAAAACAATGTGTGGTGGACATCAATGAAGGTATGTCTATGAATACTACTTGGGTGCCAGTGGGTGGAACTGAGTAATGACAGAGATTCCACTTGCTATAAACAAACTGACTGGCATCAACTCCTTGGATACAAAGGCTGAACATTCCTCACAAAAACCTACAGTCCAAAATGTGGTGGGCAAAACCCTTGTCCATTTCATTGATGACAAGCATGTCGAGCACTATGATAAGGAGTTCAAAACGTACGAGCTCATGTCTCCACGATTACAAACTAATGATCTTCAGCTCACCATTGTCTAGGCGTATTAAACTGATCGTCCAATACTGCAATCAAAAAGTGAACTTATATTCGCTCAGAAAGCTGCCTCTGAATTATACTTGGGGAACGTACCTCCCTAGGTGTGGCCACAAGAATGACCTGTGTAACCCGATGATGAACGAACCTGTCACAATCTGGATTGTTGGCCATTTGACGAGCATCTGGTTCGAAAGGAATGGTGAGCCTAAAAACCAGGTGTCGATCACAGTCATGCCTCTCGCAAACGCATTGTCAACATATGCATGTGCTCTTCTAGCGGGCTTATCCGAAATAAAGCCATGTTCGTACTTCTGCTTCACCATTCACTGTCATTCCCACTGACTCAAATTGAACAGATACGGATGATGGCTTGGGTGGTGCTGTGCAGGCAAGCAGGTGGCAATCTCGACATCATGGAGAACATCCGGTACGAGATGTTACAAGTCCAATAACTCTACTCATATTATCATTTATCACATTTCAGAAATTTTTCGACAATGTATATGATGCCCACAACAATCTTCATTCCAAAGATCAGATGGACAAATTCCCTGCTTCTGATCTGAAGAAGGACGATCTGGTTGTCATTGAGAGTAAGGTAATCAGGTATCATGCAAAGCAATTCAATGAAAAGGATGGTACTGTGAAGAGCACAAGCTTCCATGCACAGTTTGAGATGCTTGCCATGTATTTGCTTCACTCTGCAGACAAAGTGGTACATGCTGATGAGAATGAAGAGGGGCTTAATGTACAAGATCTAGATTTGTAACTCCGCATGTTTGTAATTCCACTTGTGTTCTTCATCGAAAACAATGGTAGCTCTCCATAGGCTTGTGGACTTAGTTTCGAACGACTATTCCATTTATGTGTCACCCTAGGATCTTAGCTGTTCTCGTTCAATCAAGTAAAACCCCAGCACACTTGTTATCCCAACCTGTCTTATAGTATGCATAATGAAACAGTCACGTAACTTGATGCTTTGTCGCTGAATAACTTTCTTCATTCTCACGCTACTTGTTCACAACTATGCCTTACATGCAACCTGTGTTGATGTGATGAGCCAACTGCTCTGCTGAAAATTAGAGAAACACACACATTACACCTTTCGATCACTCGTAAATGTGATGTGAGGGACAA
>JBBPSU010000636.1:0-10401 GCA_038093755.1 Tylopilus microsporus | reverse complement strand
TACTAAATTAGCACTTGCGACTAGTCATGTGGTTCCTCCTCTTCCTCTTCCTTCTCAAACTTGTCCTCATTCTCAGACTCACTCTCAGCCTAGATACACATGAGACAAGCGCAAACTAGTGCTAGTTTGCGCACACACACCTTGGATTGTTCCATGTCCACCTAGCATGCCAATAAAGTGAGTATGGTCTGGCCAATGCTAGTGTTGATGCTTACATACCTCTTTTGAACCCAAGGTTTCCTGCACAGCACTGGTAGTACCAGCAGCATCCTTTGAAATAGAAAGAGTGAGATGAGCGCAAATGTGCGCTAGTTTGTGCCAGGCCTACCTTGGGCTGTTTGAGTTGGTCCATGACCATGTTGACACTACTAGCAGCAGCAGCATCCTTGAAATATATAGTGTGAGGTGAGCACAAATGAGTGCTGGTTTGTGCCAACTTGAAGCTTACCTTGGGCTGTTGCTGATGGTCAATGACCATGTCAGCAGCATTGGCAATAGTAGACTCAGAAGCAATCTGTAACACATGAACAGTGAGTGAGCATATCAGACGGGCGCAAACTAGTGCTGGTTTGCACCAGCCTGCTTACCTGGTTGATGGACTATATAATGCAAGTCAAGGTGAGACAAGGCATAAATGAGCGCTGGTTTATGCCACTGATGACTTACAGCAGACATATCTTTGTTGTGGTTTGTTTGGTTGGTTACTAAAACAGGAAGGTGGTGGTAGTGGATCAAGAGGTGAAGCAACACAGCCACTCATGTTTCAATTCTTAAATAGGTAACTCTTTTTCCCATGAGTCATGTGATGCTTGACTTTAGGATGATGACAAGTTTTCTTGTTTCCGGCCCAGGCAATGTTTTTCACCTGTCACCATGGAGACCAAAGTTGTAGCCATGCTTTCCACTGTCCATCTTTCTCTGACATGTGTGGGAAAATCCTTTGATTTGCAAGCGCTAGAGGCCAAATGGTCCTTGAAGACCCGGTGATGAAAAAATGAAATGTCTCAGCATGGAGACCAAAGTTGTAGCCCTGCTTCCCACAATCAATCCTTGTCTGACATGTGTGGGAAAATTCTTTGATTTGCAAGCGCTAGAGGCCTAACAATGATGTGAAGCAGCAAGTAGTTGCTACTGATAGTACATGTATGTATGTATGTATGTATGGGTAATGCTGGCACAAGTTAGCACTGACTTGCACATTCGCTGGCAATCCCTGCCCCCCCAAGTCATTGCTGCTTGTTGAGCAGAGCATAGATGTGTGAGAGAAGGCCACCAGACTTACCTGGGTGGTTGAGATGAGCACAGAATGTGGGAGTAGACAAAGAAACTTGTTCTGTTACATCAGGGAGGGTTCCCTGGTATATATACTGTATCCTAAGCGTCTAAGCAATCCCCAGTGGGTATGCGAAGACCTTGCAGTATATGCATGTCTTATTACATAAGGTCCGGTGTGTGTTCGGTAGGGATGGACCAGGACCAATGTATGTCTGGAGCGGACTGACTGTGGACATGCACGGACTATGTCCAGATGTCCTTCATACTACTACTAGTCTAATAGGGGTGTATGTACTAGGTACCCTACTTATCTATTTGACACTCCCCCTCACTAAGTGCACGGTAAGCATGCAAGCGGAATAGGAATGGGATCAGGAAAATTGTCTGTTTGAGTAAAACTTGAGTCTGAGTTGGGATCGGAACTTCTCGAACTTGGTGCGTCCTAGGTTCTTAGTGAACATGTCCACCAGGTTATCGGATCCATTAATGAACTTGATCATGACTTTCTCGGATGCTATGACCTCTTGGACGTAGTGGAATCAGATATCAATATGTTTAGATCGGGATTCGGTTACAGGGTTGGAAGCCATAAAGATAGATCCTTCAGATTATCTCTGGCAATTGGAATCGGATGTAGGTCATATCTGAGTTCTTCTAGGAGAGAGCGGATCCATATGGTCTGTCTAGAGCAATCGCTCAGGGCCATGTATTCCACCTCCATGGATGAAAGGGCAACTGTAGGCTGGGCATGTGACCTTCAGCTGAATATTCCGTTGGCCAGTTTAAGATAGTATCCGGTTTGAGACCAGCGGGTTACTGGGTCAGATGCCCAATCGGAGTCGGTGCAAGCGGTAATGCCAAGTCCGGACAATCCGTCGTAGACTAACATGTAGTTTTTCGTTCCAATGAGATATCGGAGGATATGTAGCGCTTTGTCCAGGTGTTCCTGCGACGGGTTTGCGCAATGACGGGAAAGCATCATCACGGCATAGGATATGTCCGGTCTTGTTCCGAGCATGATGTATAGGAGTGACCCTATGACAGACTGAAAGCGGGATCTCTGTGTCAGATCGACAGGCTCGCTGTTCGGTTGAGGATAGTAGCCTTCAGGGAGTGGGGTATGAGCCGTGTGCGCATTTTTCATATCACAGCGGTCAATTATCTTCTCCAGGTATGCGGTTTGGTCTATGAGGACTTTCCAGCCTTTACGGTGGATATGCATCCAGAGGAATTCCTTTGGAACTCCAAGGTCCTGGCATTCCCACTTCCGCATGAAAGCAGATTTGATCTTGTCAACGATCTTTTTAGACAGTCCGCAGAATAAGGTGTCATCAACGTAGATGATAGCGACTATGGTGGTAGTACCCTTCTTGCGGTATAGGAAGATTCCGGCGTCAGATTTCAAACACTCAAATCCTAATTCTATCATGGACTCATTGAGAGTGCGCCACCAGGTGAGTCTGGCCTGTTTGAGTCCATAGAGGGTGTGAAGTAAGCAGAGTACTTTGTTCTCCTGGCCGGGAATTTTAAATCCTTCCGGCTGCTCCATGTATATTTCTTCTTCGAGCTTTCCATATAGGTACATCAGCAAACCAACCCCCCTCTAGACAGGTCTGGCCAGTACTGGACAGAGTTCCAACTTTCCCAGCTCTGACAGCAACGTTCCTAACTGGCTAGACCTGTCCAGCACTGTCTCTGTCACAGTCTGTCACAACTTGAGTAGGTCTGTCACACTCTGGGAAGTCTGGAGGTCTGCTGGAGACCTGGAGACAAGGCTAAGGGGAGTGCTGGTTTGCTGATGTATGCACTTCGGACATCTAGTCCAGATATGTGCCAGTCCTCGAGTGCGGCCAGTGCTAGCATGAGCTGGACAGTCTCGAATCGGACAACGGGTGAAAATATTTAGTCGAAGTCCACCCCTTCAACCTGGGAGAAACCCTTTGCTACTAAGCGGGCTTTCTTGTGTCTGTCGGACTTGACATCAAAGACCCATCAGTTCTTTATAATTTTCCGATCTTTGGGTCGGTCCACTAACTCAAACACTTTCCGGTGGCAGAGGATATCTAATTCCTCATTGCATGTGTTGCACCAGAGCTTCGCCGCCTCTGCTCTTGGTCCGGTAATGCGAGTATATCGTGGTATGACCATTCATGATGTGGTTTTATCTCTGGTTTCAGAGTTGTGGTAGTGGTATATACTTCGCTACGCATGCTTGGGATTTCCACGGAAGTATCGTCACGGATTGCTTGGGAACAAAGGAAGCAGATTAAGCATGCTCCCCCTTCCTGGACTATGCGTTCCACGTCCTCTTTGGAGTCCGTGGAGGATTTAGGTCCGGGGGAATCAGGCATTGCTCCAGGAATATGTTGGTTATAATTATTGTTGTCAGAATGCGACGTCTTGCGTTGGGACTGACTGGTGACTTGTTTCCAGCGATTTAGATTTTCTATGTCCTTAAGTTGACTTAGGGGGTGTCGACGGTCCCCATAGACATTGTCTGGATGGGTTGGAGGGTGTCAGATACACTCAAAACACCTGGGTAAGGGAGGCAGAGCGACCGGTTGCCTCCTAGATCGCAGAGGTGTTGATGGAGGTGGTAGTTCCTCGTTGGAGTCATCTGAGGATGAAGAGACATATCCATCAGAGTGTTTTGGAGCGTCAGGGGTTGCTACCCTGGGAGGTGGGTTGGGTGCCCGATTCTGGGTGTTTCCTGAATGTTGTTTGTTTGGTTCATCCTCCGGATTGGAGGGAATATGCGGAATTGGAGCTATATCATCGTTCAGAATTGATACCTTGGACGTGTGGTCATGCGAAACTATAGGAGTCCACTGGTTTATTTTATTACAACAAGGGAAGAGCGTCTCATTGAAGAGGGCATGTGCGGACATAAATACTGAGTTCATGTCACGCATAATTTAGAGGTAGTTGCAATCGTTTCCTGGTGCAACTCCGAGGTATGTCATCATCTCGGATTTTGTGGATAGCTTGTCTTTTCGGACATCCGGGGATAGGTGCACAAAGGCGCCGCATCCGAAGATCCAGAGGTAACTAATGTCGGGCAGTGATCTGTGAATGAGTTCATATGGAGTACGCCATCCGAGTCGTCGGTTCGGAGTCCAGTTATAAATGTGTGTTGCATGGGATGTTGCAAACTCCCAAAAAGAGGGTGGAAGGCATGCCTCATGTCGCATAGACTCTGCCTTGTCCATAAGTGTGCACATGACTCTTTCAGCGCGTCCGTTTTGTTGTGGAGTGTGCAGAGCGCTCTGGTATATGTGAATGCCTTCGTTCTGGAGTAGCTTATCGAAAGCTTCGGATTTGTATTCTCCCCCTGCATTGGACATCCAGCCTTTTACTTTGGCTTTGTACTGGTTTGCAGCGTATGATAGAAAGTGTTTTGTGGCCTGTAATGCAGCATTTTTCGTTCGCATGTTAACTGTCCAGGCATGAGATGTGTAGTCATCATAGAACACAATCATGTAGTGATTTTTCCGGTAGGATTCCATAGGGAAGGACTTTAGGTCTCAGTGTATCAGCTCAAAGGGCGCGGAGGCCCACTGTTTGTTCTCCGGGAAGGAGTGGTTTGGCATTTTACCGAGAGCACATCTGCAACAAGGAGTCTTGGACTGCGTCAGACTTACGTCCGGAAATTTTTGTGTATGTTTTCTTGCCTTGGACAACACTTCCAGAGAAGGATGTCCGAAATGTTTGTGCAATGTATTCATATCAATTGTAGCGACGAAAGCATCAGCTGACGAGACGCATGATGCCCGGATAACGAAGATCATATCATTTCGGTGCTGGGGGGTGAATGAGGCAATTGGGGTATGTCCATCCCAGAAAGTGAGGTTCCGAGAGCGTCTGGTCAAAGACCAGGACAAGTTGTAGCGGAGTAAGTCTCTGACGGAGATGAGATGTCCAGTGAGGTTAGGGACGTGTACTAGTAGGACATTTTCTAATTGGAGTATTTGCTCCTGTCTGTTAGGATCTGTGATTCGGAGTAAAACTGTTCCGATTCCGATAGATCATCCGTTGTGAGTGGTAGCCATTTGTACAGTCATGGTGATGCTGTTGTTGGCTTTCTCGTAGCTCACAAAGTCGTCGATGCAATGAGTGAAATGGCTCAATGCACCAGAATCTAAGATCCATTGTACTGTTTTATCGGAACTCTGGGGTTGTCCTGGCTTTTTACAATGCGTGCACAATGTGTAATTGTCCGCATGCATCAGCAAACTCACCCCTTCCTGTCCAGTTCCTTTCCAGACTGTCCAAGGCTAGCCAATCTAGGATAGTGTCCTAGCCTCTCTAGCAAGGTACCTAACTGGCTAGAGCTGTCTTAATCTGTCCTAGTGTTATCCTAGACTGGACCAGCCTGTAGAAGCCTGTAAGCTCACCTACTGGTAGACTGCCAGTAAGATAGCTAGCTCCTGTCAATGGCTGTCATAGTCTGGGGCAACCTGTCTACAAACCAACAGCTTGGACATGAGAAATCAGGCATTGCAATTGATTCCATATTGGGATAACATGATGACATGATAACATAATATATGATTATTATCATAACATGACATAATTTAATCAAGCACCACATCAAAACTGCTGGACAACACCAACGCCTGAGTGCTCTGTGCCCCTTCACTGTGACAAATTGAGTGCCAAACCAAGCTTTGAACCTGAGGTACTCACCTCCCAATTTCTGCCCACCTGCGACGGAGATCCTGCATCTTCTGGGCATGGATCGGAGACATGTCACATTTGCGCATGAGTCACAGCATGTCAAAGTATACCGGCATGTATGTTGCCACCCTAAAATTCACCTCACCTTGAGACGATGCCATTAGTCAAGAACAACTTTAAGCTAGAAGAAATGGATCAACTTATGCATAATAATTGTGAAAAAGTAAAGGTTACCGCCGTGGCAGCGATGGCGACAGCAACTCTCGGAACCTTGGAGCTGAATACCTCCGGAAAGCATTTTCCGACACTCTTGTCATTGCTGTAGAAAAAATCAATCACAAGCCCAAATAATGCAGGATGCACCATATTATTCGTCTTGCCCTGCAAAGATCGTCAGTAGATACCTTCAGGTTCCAGGTTGCTTACCTTGTCGTCCACACTGTCCCGTAAAAACAGTCCATTGTCTCCTAAGAGTTGCAATGTGATATCCTTGTTGACTTCACGCCGGTTCTCTGGATCCCACTGATAGTGTTGCGTGACGAAAACCTGGGCTTTCTTTCTCAATCCGGATCGCCAATTTCCTAGATCCTCCCACAGCTGTCGAGATGTAGTCAGTATGTAGACCCTAGCTATAAACGAGAACTTGCCAGTTTACATATGTCATTGGCATAATGGGGCCACCAGCCTGCATCGAAAAAAATCAGTTATAGCATTCAACATGTGATCCATGAGCGATTACCTTCAGGAACAATCAACAATTGTGCACAATGTTCTTGAATTCCTTCCTCGATATATTCCAACACATTCTTGTTGAACGCTGCACAGTGCAGGAAGGCATCGACTGATGCTGCATCACAGTGCGAGAACTGTTTCGCACATTCAATGATGTTGCGAACGGCAGGTTCATAAAACTGTAGCTGAGACGGGTCAGCACCTTCGGTTGCAGGACCGACTAGAGGGTGGGGCTGGCTGAGCTTGGGATGAGGAACAGGCTGGCTAGGCTCTGATGTCTGTGCGTCTTCATGTGGGTTGGATGTGGTGTTCGGAGCGAAGGTTGAATATTGCTGCTGCCTAACGACAGCTAAGTCTGAGTTGCTAGGGAGGCAAGGGGTATGGTTGCGTCGACGGTGCTGAGTTACAACATCATCGGCTTTGTCGTGCGTGTTCATGTTAGCTGGTAGGAAGGCGTTAAATACATCCTTGAAATATAGAACATCGTACCTTGACCTTGTTCGTATCTCGACCCATTTGGCTCTACAAACTCTTCGGATGAGCAATGAACTCATGAATACAAATGTACATACCTTCCGGCCAGGGGGGAACTCGATGTAGCCCAGAGATATCCGTCGCTGGAGTAGGTGCATGAGCGGCTGAGGAACAAGTGATTAACAACTTGAAGTATTAATCATGAGAGAATTTAGTACCTCAGGATCCAGAACCATGCTCTGTTGTATCTTTGCTTTGCAACACCACTTCTGCAAGCCGTTCATCTTCACTTGGCACCTGCTCATAGATTTCAATACCACTGGTGTCGTCGTCGTTGGGCTCGAAGACACTACTTCAACCCTCGTGAGGCATGAATTGGAATGTTGCAGAACGACGCAAGCCAATGGGACGCAAGAGAGGTGAATGCAGTTCTTCAACAGGGTCTTCGAACAGATCTGCCGCAGCTTTGACACCCTGGGAGGGTGGAGGGGGCCGAGGTAATGCTGACCCTCTATCTTCTCTTGCGAATTGAAAGTCAGTGTTGCCAGCTCAAGGCCGCAAACGATGCACGACAAAAACAAGTAGACTCACCTGCACCAGGTCTGTTCTAACATCGTAAGTCATGAGCGAGTACACAATGTCCAGACAAGATAGTTACTTACCTTGGCCAAAGATGAAGCTCGAGACATGCGAGGAGGAGCCTCAACACCAGACTGAGAAGTGAGGGCCAGCATTTGGAGGTGAGAAGAACGACGACGAGAGATGCCTTCTTGATCATTTTGACTGGAAGAGCAAACCGAAGCCACGCGAGATGTCGGAGCAGTAGTCACAAGAGAGGTAGTGCCAGAAAATAAGGAACTAGCACGGGAAGAGGGAGGCACAGATGGGTTGGAAATGGTCGCAGAATGTCCTTCTTGGTCAGTATCCGGCACCTTGAAACCAAACTGCTGTCCCAGTGTCGATACAGTGAATGACGGTCGAATTTCTGGGGATGGCTCTGTGTCAATCCACTTAGCCTTGAGAGGGGGTTGTGGATGTGGACGTGACTTCGGATTCGGTAGTAACTCAGTACTTGAAGCGGGTGCAATGGGATTCACTGCCAGATCCTTGGTGGCAGCATTGAGCTGGACTTGTTGTTTCGACTTGGCCTTCCCGATGGCTTGCACTCACTCAAGGCTCTGCATCTGTGACATCCAACCACCAGTTCCCCTTCCATTACGTGAAGACTGTCGAACCGGAGAGTCTGAGGGCAGTGAGGGTCAAACAAATGCATAGAGAATTTGAGAAATACCAGGTGGCACTTGAGCTTCAGTCTTGGAACACTTTGAGTTACCCAAGATCAGACCATGGTCATCTTGGTCATCATCTAGCTTGGGTTGATCAGAGTTGACGTACGCTGCTTTGTGTTTGGGAGGCATACCAGTGGATGGAAGGCAGGAGAGCAAGTCGTACTTTATTTGAATGAAATTCCGACAAGTCTTGGCACCAAGCAAACTCAAACAAAAAAATTACAAACTACACTACAACATAGAAAGGTATGGATAGGCTACCGGATCTGGGTATACATACTGGAATAAATTAGGTATCCGTCGTTGTCATGCAATGCATGAGTAGAAAACGAGAAAAAGGGAAAGCAGGGAAAAGGAAAAGGGAATGGCTAGGTATCTGCATGCAAGGCAGATGGCGTGGTGTGAGAATACCATCTGCAAGAGGGCCCGGCCGTTTTCCGTCAATGCTTAGGGTATCGATCATCATTGGCGTCGGAGAGGCGCCTTCGATTTGAACCCGAATGTGAGGTAGGCAACTCAGCAGGGGTGGTGAAGCCAGATCCACTAAGCTCATGGATGGGAGCAGGGCATGGTATATGAGCAGGGAGACGATGGTGTACACACAAAACATCTACGCATAAAGCAGGCTGAGGTGCCAGATCCGCGTCGATGTCGGAAGAGTCCAGGCTATCAGAAGACAAATCCTTGGAGGCGGTAGTAGGAGATGGAGAGTGAGAAATCAGCTCCGAGTTTAACACACCATTCTCTGGGGGTAAGATTTTGGTCCAGTGCTCATCCGTTAAGCCACACAACGCCTCCAGAAGGGCACTGATCATGAAGTTGTGGGTGACTTCATCTTCATTGAGGATGAATTTACCGTCGCGAAAACGCATCGCCAAGACAATCTTCTCGCGGAGCTTGGTGAGTAGTGGGATCAACAGATGAAAATATGGAGAGATATGCAGGAGTATGTTGGAGGTCCAGCCTAGATTGGACTGGATGGTTGTTGTTTTAGCATATGTGGGTTTGAAGGAGTTGAAATACGTGTCGAAGCAGGAAAGTCCAGTCCTGGTTTTGACTTTGTGAGGCTTCTCGAAGAGTACGCATATCCTGACCAATACGTAGAATATTGATTCAAGATCATGGATGGGCTTGTGAAGCACTGGCTTTCCGGGTCCCGCGTGCGCCAACTCTGCGGCCATCCAAGACCAAGTTCCCTAAAGATGCTTCAGCCGAATGTTGAGATCAAATACAATTTTGACCTTACTGTTCATTGAAGTGGGTGAGAGTCAATTGAGGGATGAGAGGGGTCCAGAGGCTCTCCGGCCATCTGGACCTTTATCTCATGGTTACTTCCCAGCTTTGTAACTGAGATGTACTCCACAGGACTCTGAGTCAGTTGACTCGAGTCGTCATGTAATCGTGCAGGAACAAAATCTTCGCTGCAGATTGGGGGAGTTGCTTTGGTATCAGACACTGCGGTTGAATCGGGGGTAGTGGGCCTTGTAGAAGGCTGAGAAGAAACAGGATAGATGGGGACTGCATAGCCCCAATCAGCGAAAAGGCCATGATGGCACACAAATTCCTTGATCTTCTGGCGAAGAGACGTGTGCGTCTGCTTGGGGAGGACATTGAGAAACTCAAGGCGGTTGCCGGCATCAGGTTCAAGATCAGCACAAAGGATGAGCAGCAAGTTGAACAAACTGATATTGTGATGGAGAATACCCACTTTCATGAGTGCCTCCTTATGAGCTGCAATACTCTCAGTGAAGAAGCTACTATGGATGCAAGTAGTGTAAAGGTTGATTACCTTTTGTTGGGGTCTTTGTACCTCAGATTCATGCAGGTGAAGTGAACCGCTATGGGATTCGCCAGATGTGTGCTTTACAGAGGTAAAAAAGATTGGGAGCCCGCTTTCACGGCGCTCCCATTTATCTACTGACTACGGCGCATGTGATTACTTCTGTCACATGCG
>JBBPSU010000634.1:0-10418 GCA_038093755.1 Tylopilus microsporus | reverse complement strand
GTCAGGGACGTCCTGGTAGCCACCAGGGGTGGTGCGCAGGTAGGGGCTCTCTCGGGCTAGGAGTGGCATGTCACCTGCGTCCGCATCGTCTTCTTGACCAGCATATGAAGCCCGACCAAATTGCGGCTGCGGACCTGGATCAGGCGTGTGTGCCTCGTCGAAGGGATTGTAGGTTGCGCCGGCGTAATCATTCACTGGTGGCGGTACTACCGAGTATGATGTTTCTTGGAGAGGATAAGCCTCTTGGTGTTGCTGGTGCTGGAATGGATCGTGTAGCGGTGCCGGAGTGTATGAGGACGACCTGGGATCTGGGTTCTCAAAGGGATCCGGGAGCTGATATTGCTGGTGGGTATCGTATCCGGTCGAATACTGGGTATCGTATTGACTGTAGTGGGAGTGGCGAGGTTGGTCATGTGGATTCGGTGCACTGGCAGTGGGTTGGGTTGCATAAGGGTTGTATCCGTCGTTGTAATGACCCCGTTGTGCCTCGTCGGCCTATTAGATGAGTCTTCGTTGAGCGACATCGTAACGAACTCGGGTTTTCTACTTGCCTGTAAATAGTTGGACATGTCTGCGCGTTCGATGTCTCCTTGGGCGCAACGGCGCGAGTTTGTTTATGAACCAAACCCGAAACGGAGAAGAAGGCAGTTCTCGCCTGTGGCTGTGCTTCGAAACCACACAGCTTCGCCGGCGGTTGTCATCCTCTCCGCAGCCGCAGTGGACAGCCCATCAATCTTACTCCTGTCAGACAAGTATCGACTGTCATCCGACTGATCTCTAAATTTTAGGTAGAGGAAGATGAACATTGTTTCCCCTCGAAACTTTAGAGACAACAACTTGACGAATTACTGGACACTAGTACCCGGGAGTTCAGTTCCAGTTCCAGCGCCATCAACCACCGTGCCAGATTCAACCTCGCCGGTAGACTGGCGTCTTTTCCGCTTGAGTAGTTGCACTGGATAGGAGAGCAGCGGAAGGATGATCGACGGCGACATGCTAATCAGGGTAAGGTTCGCAGCAAGTGCAGGGGATCCAGACAACGCAAAGAGTCCGGCGATGCGAACGACGATGGAACCAATGTCGAGCATGGCAAGAAGAATCGCAAGCGTCGCATAACCAATGCGCTCCGCGCGTTCCTGGACGGTCGCGTCAGCGATGAGATTGTAATGGCAAACATAGCCGGGTACCTTTAGCTCCGCAGGTGAGAGTCGACCATAGTGGATGCGCATGTTCTCGGCCGTAACCAAGAAAAACAGTGCACACAGCATGAAAAAGTAACCGCCGCTGCTAAGATGGATTCTATGGGCTATCATTAGCCTAGCCACCGATGTTGATGAAGATGTCGATTCCCTACGTGAAACAGCTACGGAACTTAACAATGGTATCTAATGGTAAGAGATCTCGAGGTATGAACCGAACGGAGATGCTTACCAACTCAATGCACCAGTCTGTCTTGTCGTTCAAAGCTTGCTTGACGTCTTCAAAGTCATGCGATGACCGCATCATATCGTATAGAGTGAGCCCGAGGATGTATTTGGTGGAAGTCTCAAACATCTTCGTGGTGGAAGCTTGCATTCGGACGAGCGTTCAAGTTGGTGTGCAGGTACGGGGAAGTAACGTTCAGTTGATTTTGAGGCTGCTTAAGTAGCTTTCTAGAATCTGGGTGGTGGCGAGTTTTGTTTCATGTGGGCTCATTGAACTTAAGCGCGCAAGAGTGATCCCCCCTTCCGGAGACCTTGCAAAGGTCCAATTTCCAAGGCACAACAAGCTTCTTAAGGGCAAGAAAGGATGATGAGGTTCACACCTAGGTACCATATAAGGGAACAAGTTGGTTGAGTGTGCGTGCGTCCTGCACAGCTACATTAATATTGTGATTGACGATATCGGTTGCTCCGGTGCATTGACAGGGTTTCCACCAGCTAGACACAGGAACGAGCTCGAACACATATGGCAATGTGAGATGATGACGATGGGCAAATGTCTTTATACAGCAATTGGGAACAGCTCCAATACCCGTTCGCCATTAATTATTAATTGCGTAGGCCCGATGATGAAAGTAGAGTCTCACCCACCGTGGCACATCGATTACTACTTACATAATTAAATCAAGTACTTCTCTATCGCCAGCCACGGCTCATAAGAATTACTGCGAATGGAAAGCGGAGGATGATGAGGATTAATTCGGAAACCAGACCTGAGCTAGCGCTCCCGGACGACCCTCGAACAGATTATATACGCCGCGGACGAGGCGGTACAGATCGGGACTGGAAAGACCATGGCACTCTCTCATGTGAGCACTTGAGCCTTAAGTGGGTGGGAAAACCGTCGAGACTCGACTTACTTACTTCAAGTTGCCCGTTCTTACTCGTTTTAGAAGGGAGGTGATGAGGATGCCAATCCGGTGTTTCCATTTGGGTGTAGAATTATGTGGCCATCTAGCGGCTTCCGCTTCTCAGGGAACGGAAACAAGGTTGCTGTAAGATCATATCACCTCTCCTCACGTTATCCGCATTACAGTTGCGGCGAGGGTTGTATTCAATATTCAGGGGCGGACCATTCGATCCCACAGCGTAGATAACTCGCGAACATGACACATAAACGAACAGCATCTTAAGACACGGCGACAAAGAAAATGTTCAGCTCCTGGCTTCCTCGTCCACAGCCCCAGACTCGGTATCCGCCTCCGCCCCCTGCCGAGGCGCGCGGGCCCGCTTTACTTTGAATAAGGCAATGCAGGACACTAGCAGAGGAATGATAGATGGCACTATCGTGAGGAACGCGAGGCCCGTCGCGAGTGCAGGCGTTTCAGAGAGTGCAAAGATCCCCGCAACACGGACGATGATCGCACCGGCGTCCAGCACCGTAAAAAGAATTGCAAACTGCACGTGGCCGATCGCGTCGACGCGTTTCTAGCAGCATGGTCACGTGATATGATAAGCTCGGGCCGAACGGACGGAAACAAATGGCCCACCTTCAACTCTAAGGGAGAGAGTCGGCCATAGTGCATGTACATGGTTTCTGCCATGAACAAGAATAACAGGGAACACGTCGTGAAGAGGTACCCCCCACTGGCGAAACGAATGCTATGATGATCATCGGTCCAGACTGGTGAGCCACCTCCGAGTCGGCAGAGTAGATCAGAAAGCGACACCTACGTGAAAGAACTCCGGAACTGAGTAAATATGTCAGTGACACGTTACGACATTGTGGGATCCAAGTACATATATACTCACTAGTTCAATTGTCCAATTCATCCGCCCGTTTAGAGCTTCCTTGACGTCACTGAAGTCGTGCGACGAGTGCAACAGCTCGTACAGAGTAAGTTTGGACAAGAACTGTGCACATATGTCTATCAGCGTTGAGAAGGTTTGCATGACAAAATGTGATAATGGAAGGGTATGGGGAGGGGTTGTAGAGGGACGGGGGCTAGAGCCGTGCTTAAATACCCCTGACATTGGAAAGGCGGAAAATCAAGTGTGACATTTTAAATGGAGAAATGATGATGATGAGACCAGGAAATGACTTATATAGCAATTACAATGAAATATGATCGACCATGGGATTTCGTTTCCTCTGTATCCAAAAACTTGCCCGCACTGTCATGATGACACTTTCTGTTCGATTTTTCGACCGCAGGGAGGATATGCTGGGAGATGAGTGCAGGAGCAGCAACGTTCATGCCGATTGAGTCGACAAGCTCAGTAAGTTTAAAGTTGAACGCAAAATGCTCCCCACGGTTCTGGGTGTCAGGGACGGTCTATAAGCAACGCAAGGGATCGTAACGAGGGGGAGGTCAACTCGCGATGGCAGCGTTATTGAGGACGTAGTCGAGACCAGTGCCGTTCAAAAGTCTCAGCGCTTCGTCCGTACCGACCTTGATGCTTGCCTCGCTTGCCACGTCCAGCTGGATGACGTAGAGTGTTCCTGGAGATGAGGTGAATGCTGCGAGGTCCGTGGCGGTCAACACCGGCGACCGACAAGTCACAAAAAACAGTGTTCGTCGGTGTCTGAAGGAGCTGGCGAGTGAGCTTCAAACCAATACCTCGAGAGGCACTGTCGAGCGTTAATAAGTGTTGAATCATCAGGAATCGCGGCAAGATTGACATACCCTGTGGTGAACCAGGTTATAATCGTTGAACGCGGGTGGGTGAAGAAGTGGAAGCGCTCTTCGTGACATTGGCCTATATACCTCTTGGACAGCACCAGAAATAGCACCAAACGTATGATCTGGGGCCCGCCATGCTTTTTGATTGTGAGAGAACGGTCGGGTTATCTTCGTATTTAAGGCCTCAGTGATATTGCAGACTGTTATACGTCCGAGTCGGGACTTGGTGATACATATGTATACGAGCTGTCATGATGTCTTTGGCCGAGCGTGGGTAAGCAGCCCGCTTCTTTCTGCGCCGCCACCTCGCGCCGCCACCTCGAGCTTGGCTGCCATCTCTCCATCGGGCCTCAAGCGCAAGTGTGTATCGCCCCTCGGACACCTGCTGCAAGGCATTCCCGCCTAGCCCTGCCCCGCACCCTCTCTCACCGATACCCCAGCCTCTCTCCCTCTCCTCTCCCTCTTGCCTGCGCCCGACCGAGGAACTTATCACTGAATGGTGTGATTACATGATCACGAAGTACATACATCAACCTTTTCTTCTTTAGAGAGCTTCGAAGTTGCTGCTGAGCTCGTTCGGCGAGCACGAGCAAAGGGCATACTTGTCCTCGAACAATTCAACCAAATAGTCAAGTACTCAGTCGAAACACTGAGCGTGCTCCACCTGGTGTTCACCTATGTGCGATCCTTCCTTCCTGGCTCTTTATCCCGGATGAGGTGTGGCAATCAGCATTGACAGAGAAAGTATCAAGGTGTATTGCCGGGCCGCACGCGGCCTCTTGTCACGCCTCTTGCAACGAGGAGCTGTCTATCGTCAAACTGCTCTCCCATATGTGCGACTGTTTTCCTGGTCGCTTATCTCCACGTGATATTGGGGACAGACTACAGTCGAGCTCACCGGACGAACCAGTATTTCTGTTGCCCACAAAGGCTCACATCCTGAATCGCTCGGGGCTGGGTATACCCGCAACTGTTCCGTTCTAAATCAAACACTCGACGCCATCCGATATTTAGTAGATCGTTGATATTGCACATCAGATGAATCGTGATCGCGACAGTGAAATACATCCATTCAACAGACAATCAAGCACATTTTTACCATGGAAGTTCGTCCCCTCTGTACCCGAAAAACTTGCCTGCACTCTCTTTGGTGAGACCCTGTAATACTTTCAAGATTCCAGATACACTTTCGTGAGGTTCAAGCGCCGCCCCTTTACCTCCCATGTCGGTCTTGACCCAGCCGGGGTTCATGGCGATAGGGATTAAATCTGGGCGCTCACGTGCTTGTTTGTACGTCTAGGCAAAGCACCCAACTCCATGTCAGAATACGTGACAAGGAATCAAAGAATGTCAGCGCACGAGCATGTTCAGTGCAGCCTTGCTAATACTGTAGCTGGCAAATCCGGGTCCGAAATATCCTCCTATGCTAGCTAGATCACTACTCATGTTCATAATGACCTTTCTGTTTGACCTTTCGATCGCCGGAAGGAGATGTTGGGAGATGAGTGCAGGAGCAGTGACATTCGTGGTGAACGAGTCGGCAAGATCGGTGGGGTTAAAGTTGAACGCACGATCCTCAGGCTCCCCACGGAGCTGCATGTCAGAGACAAGAGAAAGCATTCAGTCTTCGAGCAATACGGAAGATCTTAACGGGGGGGAACTTGACTCACGATGGCAGCGTTATTGAGAACGTAGTCGAGACCAGCGCCGTCCAATAGTCTCAGCACTTCGTCCGTACCGGCCTTGATACTTGCCTCGTTCGCCACGTCCAGCTGGACAATATGGAGTGTTCCCAGAGATGAGGTGAGCGCTGCGAGTTCCGTGGCGGTCGACGGCGACCGGCAAGTCGCAAAAACAGTGTTTGTCGGTGTCTGGAGGAGCTGGCGAGTGAGCTCCAGGCCGATACCTCGAGAAGCACTGGCGAGTATCGGTAAGCGTTGAACCATCAGAAATCGTGGCAAGCCTGACACACCCAGTGATAAACCAGGTTGTATTCGTCATATAGAGTGAGCGCGGGTGGTTGAAGAAGTGTGGGCGTTTCTTGTGATCCGTAACAAATACTTATGCCGGTTATCTACATCAATCCCGAGCATGTGAACCTGTGTCAGATTCACCCAGGCTGCGGTACTGGGAGCTTGATGGGCTGTCCACTGCGGCTGCGGAGAGGGTGACAACCGCCGGCGATTGAACGTCTCCCGAGTCGCTGCTAGCCTCCATGAGCTGGAAAGCATGTTGTGCATCGCACCGCATGTTTTCAGATATCAGTCGATTGAGAGGCTACGCTGGGGATCAAAGAAAAATACTATGGGGAAAGGTTCACGTTCAACGGCGCAATGGTCTGGCAAGGAGGATGAAGGACGATACCGTGAGCAGGCATCACTTACACTGGTCGGAGCTCTCGAGCTCCGAGACCTTTTGCGAGAAGCGTGGACATGTGATTGTACCAACTTGGATGTCTCTGAGATCCATGCACGCTTCGGCGGCTTCGCAAGAGATGCCGGTGGAGTGACACGCTCCAGCAGCCGGGGGCATTCGTCGTACCTCTTCAGGCGCTCGCCAGTACAGTGCGTGAAGCTTTGAAGGCCTGGGACTCGTAATAGTAATTGATGGCTGCCGCGGCGCTCGGCATCGTTATTGATAAAGATGAACGTTTGAAGCGTGACATACAGCGGTAGCGACCCCATTGTATGTAGTCTCCTTAGTGGGGAGGTTTTCAAGTCGGCAGCCGCAAAACGACTCGTGGGAGATTGGTATGTGTAATACTGTACAGTTTTCGATGGAACTGCTTGCTCGTTCCCATATGTCCGTCTTTCCTTAGATCGGTGCTTCTCAGCAGCTTTAGCGAGCGATCCCAAAAAAGTTTGCGTGAAACCTCTGGCCTGCATCAAAGATCAGCGTGCTAAGGTCCACCACCTCCACTTGAGCTATGGGAGGCTCTCTCTTTGTCCATACGCAATTTCTCCGTGTAAATGAATGTGAGGATGATCAAGTCCAACATGTGCGCTACGTCAGGATTGACGTCTAGGCAAGGTTTCTTTTTGGAACCAATGATGCCAAGTGTGCCTCTGTGATATCTGGCGACCTCCGTTTTTGATTCGTCATCACGGGACATCTATAGGAGTCACTCAATGCAAAGATACTCTATGCATGCCATGCTGTACCCACCACTACCACATCAAGCAGCATATCCCATCGGTATGGACGGCCATCCGGTCCTGTGAACGTTCGTTTGCTGCAAGAAGTACGAAGATGAACATGACCGATTAGTCAAGGTGGTCACTCGACATTCGACACACTACACACCGTCCCGTGATTCCATGCCGGGGAAGAAACTCATTGGACTGCATCTCTCGCCCGTTAATGCGGAACGTCGACGATCCGAACAAACGCCACTCTATCTCTCCCATGACCTCGAATTGGTCGCGCATGTCCATCGGATCCCCATTCGGCACGATTTTATGGATCGTCGTCGTCCCCATGGTGCCAAGCTTGAAGGGATGCGAGGTTTTGTACAGTACTTGACCGCTTTCGTTGGTGAACACAGTGTTGCGTATAGATTCGGACGACAGGGTGAGTAGCATGGTGGGTCGGGCGAAGTGTGTATTGAGTGGACCGAAAGCTTTCATATATAATGCCTCGAGGCGACCACCACGGGGCTCCACTATAGTAATGCGCCGGTGCCGACGCCACTGGCACTATGGCTGTGCGCTTCGCTAGGTCGGGTCATGATAATCTTGTCAGTAAATGGGACGGGTGCAAGAGAGTACCTTTCAGAAATGTTAATGAGGCTCGAGGTTACAGTGGCAGTAAGATCATTACACCACGACTCACTAGCATTTGTTGCAATTGTCCTGCGGGCGTAGTTCCCACGAATCCTTCTTGCGTTCGTACTAGTACTGTCAATCCCCTCGTTCATTCCTTCACAAACACACCGACTCCATAGCCTCGGACACAGCCGGTGACCGATGCACGAAATCATACCACAATTATTCGACAAGGATGCTCATCCAGAACGGGTGATTTCAGGACATGAAAACTTTATCGTTACCCTTGCGTATCTTCCTGACGGACGACGGATTGTCACCGGCTCGGCTGACAAAGCTGTGAGGGTGTGGAATTTAGTGAATGGGGAGCAAGAAGGGGTATCGATGGCGCACGAGTACTGGGTGGAACGTCTTGCTGTGAACCGAGATGGCACAGCGATTATAAGCAGTGACGAGATTGGGATTATCAGTGTGGGACGTCTAATTGCACGAACTCGTCAAAAGATGGACCCATGCAGAGATCCATCCCCAGATCACCACCTCACCAGACGATCGACTTGTTGCGGTTGGTCGAAAGAAAGTCGTTTTTTACCATCTTCCCGGCCCGAAGCATACCGTCAATACCACCGCAGTCGGCAAACCTATCTGGTCCATGTGCTTCTCTCCCGGTGCAGTACAACAGATGACATCCGTGTTTACGATGTCGATGGTGGCATCCTCTTACTTGGCCCGTTAAGAGGCCACTCAAATATTTATCCCCGACGACGTACGTTTTGTTGAATATTGCAAATGGGTTGCATTGCCGTGCGTCGCTGTTATCCTTGCTGAGGCTTGAAAAATTGACACACCACACCACAGCGCATTCTTTTCCAATTGTCCATGGCGACCTGAACAGCGTGCGTCAACAAAGTGAACTCGTCGTCCTGCCAGTGCTTCACTTAGCTCTTCCTATGCATCTGGACTCGAGCTTCTGCAAGAGACGATGCCACATTTCTGTGCTAAACAAGGTGGTGCCGCTCTGGGTCACCGTGGCGGGATACATACCAGCCTCGAGCGACCTCGAATCCGCAGTGACCCATGTACCTTGTGTGATCTATTCCTGTATTTGCTTCAGTCCGGTTATAAACATGGACGATAGCATTGAAGCAACAGCGCCAAAATGAGCAAGAGCGGATCTGCGCGCAGAAATCTTGCGATAACCAACCAGGTTCTGGTTACCGGCCAACCAACGTCTGCCTCAATGGCATGGGGTATCACGTGTATGACAATCTCCGCAGCTTTGCCACTTGTGTACGTCACGGTTGTGTCCACTGGCTGGCCCTGCTGCAGTGTGGACCCTTCGTGGTCAACCTTTCAACCGCCGCACCATGGAGGACTCAAGAAGAAGGAACGTTGACCATGGGGTTCGAGTGTCATCTGATATCGACAATCCAGATGACTCGGATCATCTCGGGTACCACGAACATGTTATAAACTCCTTATAAACCGCTTTTATACTGTGGAATATGTCTCGTATGTCTAAGGTCAGATAAATACTTAAAAGGGTAGGTCGCTTTCACAATATTCAGCCGAGTAGATAGGCTTTATGCACAGTAACCAGTATTGTACATGGGGGAAATATTTGTGTGCTTAACAGATATTGCCAACTGCCAGACCAGGTATATTGGCCTATCATGGTAGGTTCGATTGCCAGGAAGATATATTTCTGATAGAAGTCACCATGTGCACTAAATATCAGTACTTTTGCCGATTGATATAAATAAGTCACTTGGCAAACAAGATACCAAAAACTAGGCTAGTGCTTAAAGTCTCAAATGATTGAATAATCGCTGGGCGCGCAGCATTATTAAATAATGTGGCAATGTCTGGAATAATGGCATGGTTTGATAGGACACAACTTATATGCAGATACTTGGATAGCGAGGGACAATCACACTGGTGGTTGATGTGCAGTGGTATCGGATAATGTTGTAATGACTGGAATAATGGGACGGCCTGACAGGAGACAGTTTATATGCAGATGCGGGCGACAATTTGGAATAATTCGTGCTGGGACAATTCATGTGCTTGTCTGGAATGCTCGTATGCATTGACACAATGAACTACCAATCCACATTGCCCAGTATCTATTCTACTCCATTGCGCGACTGGCAGCGCTAGCTCGGGGTTCAGGCGCCTAGGTGCGCCGCCTCTTGAACGATGCTGCCACTGACAAACTGGAGGCAACTTCCTCTGAATAGTTCATCAGTGCAACCTGTCCAAAAACCTGTCTATGCGACCGTCAGCGTTTAAGTTGATGATTGGTGGTCTTGAGAGAGACGACCTACCTGTCCCACCACTTCAACAAATGGTCAACAAATTTCTTCTCGTCGTCGTCGTCGTCGTCGATGTCTTCGAACCATCGGAGAATGTTGTTGTAAAACTTCATGTGATCGAATAGGTTATCCACCGGTCTCCATGAGCCGCAACTTGAAAGGGCAAATCGCAGCTGCCGCGAGTGAGAATATAGTCACTGGGAAATGAGCGCTGAGCTCTCACCTGTACCGCTA
>JBBPSU010000633.1:0-10426 GCA_038093755.1 Tylopilus microsporus | reverse complement strand
CAGAATATCACAACGTTGCAGGCACCCGCTGCGCAACAGATTTCGTGGAGCTGCCATCTATCCTCATGGAGTACTTTCTCAATTCGCCCAAGGTCCTGTCCTTGTTCGAAGCCGATGGTGCCTCGCTGTCGAGCCAGACCGGCAACCATCACGAAGATCCATGCACGTTCATCGATACGCACGGGACGATTTTACTCTCCGTGCTCGATCAGATGTACCACTCCCCTGCCGCGCTCAAGGCTGGGTTCGATTCGACGGCTGCCCTGGCGAACTTGTATAGCACGCGTGGTCTCATCCCGCACGCGGACGGGACGTCTTTTCAGACGCAGTTTGCTCACTTGTACGGGTACGGGGCGACATACTACTCGTATTTGTTCGATCGCGCGATCGCGTCGCACGTCTGGCAAAAGGTGTTTTCGGACGAGCCACTGAATCGCACTTTGGGGGAAAAATACAAGGCAGAAATTTTACGATACGGTGGTGGAAAGGATCCTTGGCATATGCTGGGCGCATTGTTAGATGCACCACGGCTTCAGGTGGGCGATGAAGAGGCGATGCGAGAAGTAGGTAGATGGAGGGTAGAGGAAGGACCCGTGTCAGAGCGACACTAGGTTACGACTGACTCTGACGGCTGTAGTTGATTCTGTTGTGTCCGCATGGGGTACTTTGGATGCCATTGTATTGCAAATCAACCATAGTGATGGCTCGGAAAGATGAGGACGTGTGGGTGTGACTAGTATACAAATGCAGCGGAAATGTAGGGAATCAATACATATCAGAATAATGATGCTTCGGTATGTGAAATAATGCTGTATACGAAATAGTCATCTTGGTGGATAGTCAGAAGGTTTGTGTTATAGCTGGTAGATAAAGGACTGCTCACACTGCGATACCTTCGAACCGCAATTCTTGCTCCATCTTCCTGACTGCTTCCTGCATGGAATGTAATTGATGTAGCTTTGCCTTTTTCGACGCAAAGTCGCTTGGAGTGTTGACAGCAGGAATAACACGAGGTAGCTGCAGCATAGAGAGATCAATCTCTGGCAAAGGTCGAGAGTTGGTGGGGTATTGAGGAAATGTGGAACAGACGGTGGGTTGATAAGTTTCTGCATCATTAAGAAGTGACATCCAATCTAGATTGGTCGGCGAGATGTCGGGGAAGGATGAGTCAAGAGATGCTGGGTAACCCCCCATTATATTGGTCGGAAGAATATTCGAGGGAGGGGCGAACGAGTCGCTGCAAATAGATTGCAACAAGCCATCCAGGTCGGACAAATCGTTTGGCGCAGATATGGCAGCCTCTACTGTCGCTGTACGGCGCGTATCTTAGTTACGGTGTAGTGAATGGATATAGGTACTCACAAGCAGGCGGACACTTTGGGATGTTTTCGGGGATACTGTAATCCGTAAATAATTCTACTTCCCATGGCGCCGAAAGATCTGGCTCGGTCGCGACGATTGGAGGTGGGATATCAAACAAAGCACTAAAGTTGGTATTGAACCAATCATCGATGGAATATTCGTTTTCGATGTGAGAGCGAGGTAGATGATCGGATACGGTGGGAAGACGGGAACTAGCCAACGGATCACTTGGACTTTGCGGTCCGCCAGCGGTGTTTGTCTCAGGATATCGCGTACGAGGTGATAGCACTTGGACTGTCTGAGGGGGAAGCTCAAGGGAAATGAAAGTTTCCGGCGAACTGTCGCTCGACGGTATATCGACCCCATCCGTGCTCGAAGATGGTGATGGGAGGCACATGCGCGGTGTCGCAGAAGCGCTACGAGCAGGATTATGAACGACAACTTGCAGAAAGAGCTAGAAAACATACCGCAAACGCTTGATGGGCCGATTGACAGTAGAAGATAGCTCGTCGACTAGCTCTACGGATGACCGACTTCGTTTAGCACCAGCAATGATGGGAGGTGCAACATCCTCTCCTTCGTTGCTCTCATCCGTTAAAGAGCCGGAGAGGGCAGGCACAGGGGATGATGTACTGGATTTAGGAGAGGGGTATCTTCGAACTACCTGTGATTTTTACTCTTCAGCCGACGACCTGCTATGTGCTTCTATTTTGCCTCACCTTCGTAGAACTTGCCTTGCCCACTTTGCTGAGTTTCTCAGGCCCGACAAATCTTCTTTCTTCCTCCGTCACATCCTTCACCATGGCGTCTAGATCTTCCGCAAAAGCGCTCCTGATGAGGGCTGATGAATACAGACCCTCTGCTGCTACCTTGATTGCAACAAAGGAATGCCTGAGTTCGGGAGACAGCGCGCGATACGGATCCTCCTCCACCAGTACGCGATAAGCTGCGTCGATCATATCGGCCCTACAATTGGAGAAACGTTCGCGACAAAGAGTCGTCCAACCAATCCGGCGACGAGCGTTGATGAACCAAGAATTTACGGACGTGACTTGGCAAGACGAAGTAGCCGCCATTTGAGCCTTGACATTAGCGGTGGGATAAGGGTTGTGCAAGTTATCCAACAGCCATTGACGAGCTGTAGTAACGAACGGAGGATATGAACCGTCTGCATTGGAAATTGGTGTAGTGGAATATGAACGAGAGCAATAGGTATCGTTGCCCTCTTCCAGCGGTAAGGATTTCGGATTTGTGTTGAGATCCAGGGTGGCCATTTGATGAAGTATAGCATCACAATCCTTCTGTAGCGAGATTGTGGAAGATTCCACCCCACACTTTATATCGAGGAAACAATTCGCAAGATTCGCGATGCGGGAGGCGACAGAGTGAGCGAGGTATAATGTTTCGTTGCAGACGCTCCCGGTCTTCGACGCGGTGCGCAAGGAGTCTGAAAGGGTGATCCATGAATGATAGAATGAAGCCAGCATTGTTGTGTCGCCTTCCAAGGCAGTCAGGAAGTCGCTCTCGGTGCCGTGAAGCCTTTTAGATAGATCGAGGTCGTGCATGGTGAGCGTTTGGGAGTTCTGTGGGGAGGGGACAAGTCGCATTGTTCACAAGAACGGTGGACAATGCGGACATTGAATTGTGATGATGTAAACACACAGGACTTCAAAATGTCGCTCGAAGACGACCGGACGGGTAAAACACATTCCATATCTCTCATGGGTCTCAAGTCCAACGATCACTCATATGCTACCGAATTGCAGACCGTTCTGCGCATTGCGCATGCTTTGAGAGAGGCAGCTGGTCACTCTCGATCTCCCTATCCTTCCCGCTCCCCCGATAGTACTACTAGTCTCCACGCCATGGTTGATTCGTTCAACTTACCCAGTCCGTCTCTTCTGGTGCCTTCACTTCTCGAGGAAGGGTTATGTCACGAGAGTGCCACTGAAATAGATCAGACATTTCAACTGCGCGCGGAAGAATTCAGGCGACGCATCCAAGAGACCCTCATCACAACATGCAAAGGAATAGCGGAACTCCCAGTGATCACCTCGGCATCGCCCTCTAGCTTGTTGATGAGAAAAATCACATTTACATCAACAGGGCTTTATTTGCGCTGCCTAGAGCAATGGAAGAAGGAGATTATCCAGTGCGTCAAGGAGATGCCGAAGGCTAAGGTGGCCTCAAAGAATCCCCGCACCTTCAACCAGGTTCGTGTCCATATCATGTGTCATGCGTCTCCTCATGTACTCTGTAGCGATATGTTCCGCTACTGGAGCACTTCTTTGAAGCAAACCCCTTCCCGACCCATGCAGACAAGATGTCCCTTGCTAAAAGGTCGAATATGGAGTATAGACAAATCCATGTATGGGTGAGTTTTCCTCGCTGAACTGGTGGTTATTGATTTTTATTATGTCTAGTTTCAAAATCGCCGAAATCGCACCAAAAAGGACGGGAAAACGTTGAGAACGAAGCTGGTATACGAGAGCCCAACGAAACCATCGGATAAACCGCACCTTCGCATGAAAAGCCACATGGTTGGCTCCAGTCTTCAGGCTCCCAAATCGTCCAGAACTGTCGCCATGGAAGGAACGACCGAGGCAAGCTCTTTTCATCTCACTCCATAAGGATTTGACCCATTGAATTCACCAGAACGACACGTCGAAGGATACCTTCACTTCGTCTTCGCCACCCCATGCCTTTCCGTCGTCTTATCCACCTACCTGCTATTATGACCCATTCCCCTGCAAGAGTGGTCCTATTCACTTTGGCAAGCCAGAGTGGAGGCGAGTGCCGCATGGAAAACATCCTCTCCCCCTCTCGACTGGCATCGGTGACCTAGTGGAGATGTTTTCACATCTGAGTGTTCGAGATGAAGCCCATTCCAAAGGATCCCACAAGTTGCCATCGCATGCTGCGACTGCTGCCATCACTATTATACCCTCTTGTGCACCTCATCCATCCCTAGTTAACCGCAACTATTCACAACCTACGGATGTTGTCCAACTTCGTCCGTCAGTCCGTGCGCCTGTCTCCTGCCCGAAGGCTTTCAAGAGTCCTAGTCCCACCTCAAAACCCGTCACCTTGGTACCACCCTCGGTCCCACACCAGGAAAACCACCTTTCTGGGAAGCGAAAGACTGCTCCTCTACCGCGACATTTCTCTGGCCGAATGCAGGACGCTCGGCGGGACACCACACATTCTGAGAGTTCACCGACGCTCGTTTCGCTTGTTCTCCACGGACCGTGATGCTCGCAATTGCTCCTTTTTCAGCATCAGTTCACTGTCCACGCCACCGGACACAGCAAACATTCAGAAGTTATCTCAATTCTTTGGGCCATCATGCCGCTCCTCTTTCGACGGTCCAATTCATCTCTGGTTTGGGAAAGATGGCAGCTATCTCCCTCTGGACCGTTCCGTGACCAACGCGTGACGGACTTGTTGCTGTGGCTGTTGACGCAATAAATGCACCTGCTCCCTAGTCATCACCCCTACCGCCGAGGCCCCTTAGGGAGATGACTGAAAGGCGAGGACCACACAGCACCCAAATTCCAATAGAAATGCGAAAGCTGTAGGGTCTCCCTAATAGTTCGAATCAACTATCATGTGCGCCTGAGTGCTACCTGTTTACTCACAGGACAGTCTTTCGCGATTTGTACTCACCTGTAATTCCTGGCCAATGTAGACAAACATGACATGCACAAATAATCCATTGCAGAAAAAGTGTGAATAGACATGGTTATATGATAAGTAACAAGAAAATGCTCATTTATTGGCTGCAAGTATAAAGAAATGTTATCACAACGTATCACAACGCTCAAGTGGCTCACGAAGCAACCATAGTCCATACCTAAGGAAGCTGTGAAATAAACATATCAATCTCCAGGAGTGCCGGGTTGAAGTAAATTTGAGGAGACATGGGTTCGCTAGTGCGTTCTAAAAGTTCTTCATCGAGGAATGCATTCCAATCGGTGGTCTCCGAGAAGTTCGAGGGTAGCAGCAGAGATACAGGTTCAGAGAATGCAGTGGTGCAGTAACTTCCGATAGCTTGTAGCAGGTCTCCCAGGGCGGTTAAATCTATGGACGACAATTGTTGATTGGCTGGTAGCGGGTCGAAGGTTAGCTACTGCATGCAGAAGGAAGATACGTACGTGCTTACGAGGGGTAAAAGACTGGCTGTGAATCTTGAGGTATAGAGTAGTTCTTGAATAACTCGACTATCCACAGCATCGACTGGCGGCGGAAGGGCAAACAGACCATTGAAATTGGTCCAAAACCATTCTTGGATGGAACGCTCGCTTTCTAGTGGAAAGTGAATGAGAGGCCGAAGCAACACGAGGTCTGGGAGACGAATCTCGTGGGTGATTAGTCGCGTCTGCATCGGACGGGTTGCTAATGGGAATCAATAGTTGCAGAATTCGCGTTTCTGGGATATGAGATACTTGATCAGAGGAATTAGAAAACAAGTCATCCGTGCTTGTCAACAGGGATGCGGCAGGAGTAAGGGAGAAAAGAAGCTAGTACAACGAGCGAATGCAAAAACGATGAGAGCAGTAACGTACCGCGGTCACTTCACGGGTCTGGTGGCTGTCTTAAATCTGGTCATTTGGGCCAAATCGGAGGGAGACAAACACCGTTTGCGACCAACTAACAACGGAGGTGATTCGCCTCTCTCATTCCCGTTGGTAAGAGAATTATCAGGGGCTGCTGGCAATGAAGAATGCGATGGCTCGGATAAGGGATAGTTCGGAATCAGTGTTGCCGAGTCAATCTGTGAGTAGTCGCGCATGCGAGTTGCGTCCGTATGTACACTCTTTGCGCTCCTTCAAGCACGTGACGGTCGGGGGCGAACAAAGAGCACCCCGACGAAATCGATCTCGATGTGCCACTAGAATTCCAAGCACCGGGCATCAAACTAGCGACCCTGACCCAACAAATAGCGCACCGCACGATCTCGGGCAGGATAATCCCGCCATACCCTAGATCGACCTGAATGAATCTCGACATCGCCCGCTATGCCATCCAAGAACTGACCGGCCATCTCGAAACGGACCAAACAATATGGAGACGCACCCGACACCCAGATATCTGTCGTCCAATCCAAACCTTCCTGTATAGAGCGCTCACCGGGTCCCTAAAATTTGGGGATTTCTGGCGTAAAATACCCAACCACGAGCACCGCACAATCTGTCACCAACCTGAGTGCAGCGGCGCCATAGAAAGCCTAGAACATATCCTGACAGAGTGTGCCACCCCCGAGCGAAAAACGATATGGAACTTACTGAGCCAACTCCGACCAACACCTGACCGCCACGAGGCATCGTTTGGGCAGTGGTTGTATCACCGCCAAGACGAACGGCGAACATCCTGCATCAGCTGAAGATAGAGGAGCAGCGAGACTGTGACGAATACTGATATCGGAATCAGCGCACCTGATATGGGTCCTGCGATGCGAACGAGTCATCCAAGGGACCCCCCATAACCAACAGATGGTAACAACACGATGGATAAATAAAGTCTCAAATAGACTTAGCATTGATAGACGCCTGGCAAAATCTAAATGAAACTCAACATTCACAAACAAAGTTAAACACACATGGTCAGCCGTCATACAGAGAACAGAGAACACCCCATCAAGACTGGGTGACAAATACAGAGGTTTTAGTGGGTATTAACCTATTACGGCCCCCTGCCCGTACCGGGGTCACCGGATAGTTCACAGAGCCCCACACCCCCTGAAATTCAGGGCGTGCGTAAGTGCATTTTCCCTCGGACCAACCACCTTAGGTGGTTGCCTTAGCGTGTTATGTAGGACTAGACTAGTCAGTTGCTACATAATATATGCGCTTGTCCAAAAAAAAAAAAAAGCACGTGACGGTCTCGTGGCGTCCATCGTCCCCTGCCAATGTTTCGTCTTCGGTCGGCATGTCTTTCACGATGATATCAAGATCACCAGCGAGAGCACTCTTCCTTGAAGGCGCTAAAATCCTTCTGCTGTGACTTTCATGGCCACAAAAGCATGCGTAACTTCAGGGCTCAGCTCGTGATCCGAGTCTCCCTTCACTAGCACACAATACGCAGCATCTACAGTGTCCGCCCGGGAGTTGCAAAAGAAATCTCGACACATGTCCAACCCATCCGCCGTCGTGTATGAGCGAACCATGAGCTGACCTGCAGAGATGGAAGCGTTGTACTGCTGGGCATGGGATGCTTTGAGCTTCGATGAGTCGGGTAGGGATTCGCGAAGGAGCCAGGAATACGCCTCCGGGATAAAGGCGGTGGTGGAAATTTAAAGGGTGACGTTGAGGATGTTTTCAGGTTCAAAGTTGAGGGAAAGGGGAAATGTGCGGATGATAGGCTGACTCGGAGACAACACTCCACCGTCTCCACGAGCGTTGAGATCTTTGAGACCTAAGCCACTACGTATACGTCACGTCGGCAACGGCAAGTGTAGTATTACTGACGTCTCCGAGAGTTGAAACTTCGTTGACGCTCGAGATCTCGTCAGACCGCGGGCTCGCTGTCTGGAAGTTACTTTGGCCCGCCATGTATTGGCACTCACTGCCTTTTCCGGTCTGGCCTTCGAGGACAATGCGGAGCTTGAAACCCAATTGCTTAGTCAGACACAAATATTCGCATGATGACTTCTGTGCATTACAGGTTACTGGTTACCTTCGTCCCCATACCATCCAACGCTATGAGCACCTCTGCGAGCCTCCCAGATATGCGGCACACTATCAAAAATTCCAATCAACCTCAGTCGCAAGCCCACCGTTCGTCTGTGATACCTCGAATCCGTTTGCCAGACCCACCGTCCCTATGCCCCTCCCTGATTGCGATTGGAGCTGAGGAGAGGCTTGCAAAAGAAATGGATCGTGTTTATAACGCTCGTGCTCTAGAGCTTCGATCGTACTATGAAAATTCCATCAGCAATGCCTTCACTGCACTCGCCGATTCCCCTTTCGCTCTTGAATCGGAAAAGATCATGGATACGTTTGCAAATCTTTATTTAACAAAAGTCAAATCTTGGATAGAAGACGGTGTGGCCGCATATAAAAGTGCACGGAAACAATTTACCAGCAATTCTGAAGTGTCAAGGTGCATCAATCCCCGACGGGCCTTCAATACAGTTTGTCCTACCTTGCTTCAGCCACATCAAAAGCTGACGGAAACATATAGGATTATGTTCCTCTTCTGGAACATTTCTATGACGAAAACCCGTTTCCATCCCATGCAGACAAGGCCTTCCTTGCAAAAAAATCTGGGATGGCATATCGACAGATTCACGTCTGGGTATGGCTGTCATTGTTTGAGGGAGTTATACTCATATCCCGCAGTTTCAGAATCGAAGGAATCGTACAAAGAAACCGAACAAACCTTGGAGAACGAAATCTGTTTGTGAAGGTGGAATCTTCCCCTTTTACAGTCTACGCGATCGGGGAAAGTATACTGCTCGGAATGAACAATCATCCTCTACCCATTTCGGAGCCTCGCACTCGAGCCAGCCCGATGGACAGAAATCGGTGCGAAAGGTACGCGATCCCAGTGTAGCGTAGTCTCGTAGATTTAAACATTCACAGGAACGTTCTTCGGAAACAGTGTCGCGCTGTCTGCCTACCCCAGCGGACAACAACGTACTTGATAGGTGTGATGCACCACTTCACGCTTTTCCATCTTCATACCCTCCACTCTGTGCTTATGAACCGTTTCCCGAATGTCGTGGTCAATTGTTCCCAACATTTCAGTGGGCGAGACGACCGAACCCTAATCCCCCTTCCCAATCTTCGAAAGCCGACATTGATGCTCTAGCGGATCGGTTTGCTCTCCTCAATGTGAGAGACCTAAGCTTCAAACGATCTCAGAGAACCTGCAGGGCTGCGCAAGACTCACTCGCTGCTACCTATTCCATCACTGTCAGGCCGCCCCCGGCACCCCATCCAGCGCTTATCCAGCCCATGGGTGTCGTCCCTTCATTTGTACGCCGGGCACCGTTTCCAATCGTTCGTGCGCCGCAGTCGACTCCTCAGGTTTTCTTCTGCTCCACGGCGTCATCACAAACCTCCCACCCAGAAAATACCATTTCTTCCCGGAGGAAGATTTTGTCTTTACCGAAACGGCATCCTCGCCAATCCCCTCTCCTCAGCCGTGATGCGACACCAGCTACGTCGGATACATCGTCCACACTGTCTCCGTACTCCTCTATCCGTTCCTTAGCAGACCCCTTTGAATTCGGAAGAGAGACGTCATCCTCAGCGCCATCTTCTGGCCCATCTACACCACACGCATTACCAACCAATTTGCAGACCTGTTCAGCTGCCTCGGCAGTCCCCTCAAATTCGTAAGCCTTCTCTGGTACTTACACACGCGATTTCCTTGCCGAGCAGGCCTCGTCGCTGCGGTGACCTTACCCATCGGACTCCACTCCCCACCGGTGTGTCACTGCTGGGTATGCGTGCCAGCGGGGACACAGATCCATGCCATCTACCGAGATGATGGCATGTATTGCCTACGGCTGCGACAGCATAAGATATTGTACCACAGTCTTGTAGTATATCTTGTAGTGACTTTGGACCCACTTACGGACACATCCCAGCCAATGATCCCTTGTCAGCTTATTTTCCCTGACCTAGGTAATTATCTCTTAACCAAGGGCCAAGTCTCGCGTATGTTATGGTTTTGTGCCATCGAATTAGTTTACACTTGGTACCCATTGTTCCCAAAAAATGGTAACTACCCCTGTATTTGCTGCCCGGTTTCAAGTTGTCATAATAACGCTCAGTCAAACTGCAGAAACACATTTACAAGACAAGCAGAAAGTTGGCATACATACATTGGTTACAAACTGACAATGTCCCCCAAATTTGTTCTGGAGCAGTTACATGAAAAAGAGACAGTGAGGCATTCCCCGGGCCCTTAGTAGCCTGAGTAGTCTTCCCTTCCGCGCATACCGCCGGGTCCCGCCGCGGTGTTGGCGCCCCCACCGAAAGAGGAATATTGACTTTGTCTCCCGGCGCCACCCATGAAGCCCTGCTGCCCTTCTTCCTCTTCTTCCTCATCTTCT
>JBBPSU010000632.1:0-10444 GCA_038093755.1 Tylopilus microsporus | reverse complement strand
TCGGCACCACCCTTCAATCATCTTTTGGATATGCGGATCAGCTCAACCCTTCGACATGCTTTACAAACAGCGACCTACCATCATCTTCACGCTCTATTAATGTCGCCAACGTCGTCGGTGACCATCGCGAAGCTCGAGTCGTGCTGTATCGACCTCCAGAGCGGACAAGGTCGGCTCGCAGACGCTGCCAACGTGCCACTGCCATCAATATCGAAGGAGTTACGATTGACAGAGAAGATCTTTACGCTGGTGCTAGATGCGGTGATGGGATGATCAGCGTCCATAGATGCCAGTGGGCTCTATCCAGCAACCCTTGTGGTATGTGGATAGTTGGCTCCCGATCCCACGTTGGCGCCCATATCCGTGCATGGCACAACCACAGGCACGCGGGCAATGCAGGCCAATGTCTGTGGGACGGGTGCACCACTACTAAAGCGATGCTCAAGGACTCGCTCAACCGTCATGTTGTGACAGTCCACTTCGGAGAGGGATTTCGTTGCCACGGCTGCAACGAGACGTATTCAAGGAAGGATGTCTATGACAACCACGTGGAGAGCGACGAGGTTTGTAGAGACGCAGGCGTTGCGATCATTTACAGTACCGAGCGCGGGGTGATTGATACACGGCGGGCGCTGCAGCAGGTAGGCGATGCGGTACGTTTTGCAGATCTGTAGAATCGACATAGTCTCGCACCGTTATGATCCCTGTGTATAATGTTGTAAAGCGTAGCAATCATCTTCTGTTCCAGAGCCGCTCCGATGTGGCCGAATATCTGCGACAAGTTTGTAAAGTCAGCTAAATAAGTGCCAGAGGCAGAATACTATGGCGTTTTTGTTCAGCTAAGATCATCTTACTAGGTTATCTTCTTAGATAGGGTGAGTATAATGCTGCATTGCACTATTACAGACGCAGCCATGCCTACATATCGAAGTCTTCGAGACGGTACATGGACAAGTAGGGAGGGTTCCAGGGTCCTAGAGGATCTTCATGACGATCAACGAATGGTTTGCAATGCACAACTTGAAGTATATTCGGCCATGGGGATCGTGTACCCTGTGAGTGGCGCTTGGAGTCTTGAAAAGACAATGGGGCTGAGTCGATCGCAGAGTGAGTCCGAAGAGAGCAGCAAAAGACGAAATATGCGATCTGGATGACATGAGTGGGTTTGAGAGGCTGGATGACATGATCAGGAATATCGAAACAAGGATCGACCGGATACGACCTGGCAACGGGGTCCCACATGGAACCAAGACGGAAGTGAGTGAAGGATAGCAAATTCACCACCTCGTCTGCATCACCATCTCTCTGACATGTTCCACATATCGAAAGTCCAGTCAGGATTGGAGCGGTGAAATCAGGTAATGAGATGGAAGAAGATTGTCTTGAAACAGCCTGGAACAACAAGTCGTGGCAATGCACGTCAACCTGATATTGTGCCGGGGCTGTCTCTGTCGATTTAAAGTCCGGTAAAGCCTGCGTGGTGTGAATGAAACAAGGTACCAGAGGAACGAGAGACGGTGATGACAGTAGTGACAAGAAACGAAATGGCGCAGACGACGTCGGCGATGATGCACATGAGAGAATGGACGAGTTCAAGTTGTGAACGTGGGAAAGACGTGGTGGGAATCGTGTCACTCAGCGGATTCCACTCAACGGATTCCACTCAACGGATTCCACTCAGGATTCCACTCAGCATGGCCACTGCAATGTCGCTTCCCAGAACTTTAAAAGAGACCTGCTATATAAACTATGATGCCCCGAGGTAAGAGGATTGTCCAGGTCGAGCATGAGATCCACTGCTAGCATTGCGCTCGCGCTCTCCACTGCCACTTCTCCTCAGGCTGTTACACCTGCCGACAAGCAGAATGAGCCTCCGCCTCCCCGTGGGGCGTGGGTAACCAGCCTTCCCAAATCACTGCCTGTCTTGGATGCTCAGCCCACTATGGCTGGCTGTCAGGAAACCCACCCCAGCCCCGCACGCACGACACGACTGGCGCGTTGGAAACCGGAATGGAATGGACATGCGAAACCCACGAAAACTAAGGACAAAGCGGAATGCAGGACAACCGTGACCAGTTCAGTCATTAACATCCACAGGCCTATGCACGGACCTCGACTCTCTGACTGTTGACACAATGCATCAACCGGTCTCGACCAGGCGTTGGGGAATGCCGAAAGGTGGCTAGACAGACTTCATTCTTCTTCAGCCTGAGCTTACACATGCCATCCAGTGCCATCCACGTACATTATCGCGCTCGCGCCCATACCCTCCCTTAAAAGCAAAATGAACTGACATCTTTCCGCCGAGTTTGAACTATGGCAATGCCCGGTCGCAAACACTTCTTTCCACCACTTGTCGTGGATGGTGCACCCTCGATAAATGGTCTGCAGCAAAACCACGCCAGAGCCTCGATCTCATCACCGTTCTGTTTGAGACGGCAGCGCATGCGAGTGAGTGATAGACGTTTTATCTTACGCGTTGCTTACACATACTTAACATAGCTCTGCGCCTCTGGCTATGACTTGGTTCAAGACTCGAGGTAGCTCACCAATCATCTCGCAATGCGATCCGTCGTGATATACTCTGCAGCTGGGATGTGTCCAGTCTATCAGACCCAAAACATCCATTATTGGCCATCATTGACGTGCCCTGTATTAAATTTGTGGTGGCCACGACTTCCGTTTCATGACCAGGTCACATGCAGCCCCGCACGAGTGAGTATCTTTTTCGCCCAATTGTCTGAGCTATGTATGATGGGTTCGTATGTGCCTTTACCCCTGATCAGCAGGTAGTTCAGTGCCAGGTACACTTGCAACTTATGTAGCGAACACGGGATGCAGCTCCGACTCGGAGTCGAACGTGTTCAACAAGCCGCTTGAATTGCGGATGTCGCCTAATAGCAATCATTTATTTGTACTCGGTTGGATCTCCTTCCTTTCAGTTGTGCACGAGATACAATCGAAGGGCTGCCACTTCCCTGGTAACAAAGATGCATAAATGGGTAGCTGAGTGCATTACACCTTGCCAACATGGACTGAATGAAGTCCCGACCATCTCGTCACTTTCGCACAATGTGTCCTCACGAGGGTAATGAAGTATAATGTGGCATTTGATCTAAGAATAAGACTCCTAATAGCAGCTACAATTCAAGAGACCATCTTGATGCCTTGGCGAAGATGAATGTTTGAGTTGCGGAGCCCGATCGAATCCGAATCTCGATGACAGGATGACGGATCCCCCTAACTCAAAGTGATCGATCGATTGAGCTCGGATCAAAGAGCCTGAGGTGGTAGTGAGTCAGTGCACGCGACACCGAGAGGTCAAACAAAGAGAGCAACTTCAACACTTATATCATGCAATGGATCAGCGGACGTAACCGAGCTTGAAAGGTTTGCCAATTACGAGTCACGACTAAAATCAAGGTGCTCAACTGACCACTGTGATCAACTCGAGCCTCGATGGACTGACTCCTCCTAAGTATAAGGGAACAAAAAGCTCTCGGCTATTAGCGGCATGACAAATGGCTATCAGAATAACAGCAAAGCATGGTCCACATCCCCCTGCCCGCAGCACACAGCATGTGGCAGGAATGGCATGCTCACCTGGCTCGGACTGCCAGCTGGAGCTCCCCACGCTGAGTTGGGGCCTTGGACCCTATCCTCATAGTCCTCATGTATCACGCGTGCACCTGACTTCCTGGGACATTTGCTGTGGGTTAGTACACAGGCTGCCCTAGTAAGATCACGATAAGCCTCATATAACGGAACCACAGCATTTCCTAGCCAATCGTGAACGCACGTTCGACATCCACATGATCACCTGTGCGGTAGGTGCCTGACACGGTGACACCACATGCCAACTTACCTGCCGCTGCCTGCCAAGGCTGCCACAACGACCCGTTGCTTGAGAAAAATTCACGACAAAAGGGGAATGTGTGGCAAGTTAATGGCAGAGGGAGCCCAAGGGCGGTGCAATGAACCCACTGAAGGTCACGATATATTCTGCAATTGAACCTATTTTCTGGGGGGTTGTAGAGGGGTGTTTCCACTGGGCGAGCGAATGAGCGGACTTCATGAATACAGGCGCCTTGGTTCAATGATTAGCGCTGTGTCCAGCTTCACATTTGCAGACAGGATAGCCCGAGGCGCTGCGGGAGAAGTCACGTAATAAAATATTCTGGCACTGGCACCAAGCGCGCGCGTGGTTACATTGAATATTAAGTCTGTCACATTCTTTCCAACGGGCTCCCCTGGAGGCTGAGTGCTGGAGTAAGCTATTTAAGTTGTCCGCTATCGCTTGCCCTCCCCCTCCATGGTATCGCATACCTTCCATAATTCCGATCGCCTCTTGGCCCTCAAGCACAGTCTAGCTGCCTCTAGGATTGACAATAGGGCATTCGCATTCCTGCGGGATCCTCCCGTGTGCATGCACCACCTATCCGGTACTAACTGGGGAGATCGGCGGTAGAAGTGGAACAAACTGAGTGATGCTAAGGTGAGTATAGCAACTCTACCACCAAAATGTTCACTTAGAATTGTCGTCAGGTCGATGTTCGCTTAAAAGCTACTAATACACGGTGACTCAGACACTCTCGCGTGAACACTTTCCTGCTACCAAGCAAGTTTTCGTCCAGAAGCAACTTGTCCAAGAGTGGTGATGATCACGATTCCAATTCGACAACACGTAGTACTACGGTGTCTGCATTCCGGTCATGGCACGCCGAGCTGTCGTAAAGCAAAGTCCAGTCCTACATGTGCGATGGGGTGGCGAGGCCCGGGGCCCTACTTCCGAATTCACTCCCCTTCGAGATAGCAGAATGTAGCTACTAGTTTGGACGTAATGGTCAACCCAAATCTGATCGCTACTCTTCTGAGAATGCAATTGGTGTGCATCTACTCGAACTGAGCTCTTCCTCGTCTCCTGCGCGATCAAACCTGAGTTACCCGACATGATTTGCTTGTGCGAGCAATCTTAAGCTCGACTTCCAACCCGCCCCATAACAAAGTGTGGGAAGATAATGCTCTTTTCCTTGCTTTGGATCCTAAGTTGTACAGTTGCACTGTGACAGTTCGGTGTAACTATGCGAATATTGCTGGGATATGTATGATTCACATAACTGTGCTGCTCAGTACTGAGTACTGAGCACCGAGAATTGAAGGGGCATGCTCGTTTTTGAGATGCGTGGTACTTCCACGTGTTGTGCTTTGTACTGAGCGCTCGCGAGTCGCGATCATGATGGCGGGAAATGTCGGTGCCAAAATAGGTTGTGTGAGATCCCGAGCATTGACGTACGTTTCGCGGAGTTCTTGGCGGAGCTCCAATAAACCAACATATTTGTGTTTTTCTTCTGGTGAATATTACATGATCGGTCGGACACAGAGCCAGATCCGGGTCGGAGATCTTGGTCAAACACGCCGTACGGTATAACTTGCACAGAGCGGAACCAAGCAGACTCGCTCATGGGATAAAAGCTCCATGCAATGTCTTGCATTACCGGCGCCCCAGTCACTACAAAGTCACTGCTTCCCAGTGTCCTCACTACGCACGCATCGTCGACTGCCACTGCATACCGTGACTATGAGTGCTCAGCCCTCATTCTCGTTTAACTCAATTCCGCCTAACGAAACACCCATCGAGGGGCCGTTCCTTGGTGAGTTTTTCGCCCTTGAACGTGACATATTATGACCTCTGTGAAAGTTCTGCACGACTACGGTCATCATTCCTACGGCGTGCAGCCAACCGTGACACTGTGAGTGGTGCTTCTAATATCTCACCTCACGCCTTGACACCATTCCTTATTCAGGGAAGACCACCATGTCCCTGTAGGGCAGCATTTAACACCAGAGAGCCAGAGACCCGAGATCAACGTCTCATGTCCTAAGACCGCTTTTCCCTGGCGTCCTCCTTGCCAGTAAGTCCTTAGATTGGCCCAGGTTTGCAGGTCTGACCGTACGTTTCCCCAGTAAAAGTCATGTTGTGCTTCAATCAGCTCACCTCTCTGAGTAAGTGCTCATGATCCGAAACACGACGCCCCTACCTCACTGTTACTGGTAGAACACACATGCCCCACGAGTTCGGACTCCAGAGACCATCTATGCAACAGGGTGCAGAAGTAATGCCCTCGCCGTCATTTTCTACAGAGGTCAACATGGGACATATAAGCTCATACTCTCATTGTGCCTATGACCCCGGTCGGAACACCACCCATTGGAATAGTGATATCACATCCGACCCCAGTTCTTTGTGGCTGACTCCATCAGACCAACAACCTCTGCTTCCCTTCGTCTACCCAGCCTTTCCTGGCCAACCGAGCGTCCACCCGTCCACGTGTTTTCCACATTCAAGCTCATCAGATGACAAAAGTGGGCAGGAGCCATTCATCACTCTCCACTCTCCTCCATACCAGCTTGGCCCTATATCGCCTCATTTCAGCCCCCCTTCATCGTCACCCAGGTTCCGAGGTTCAGATCCTCATCTTGCTTTCTATCGGGCATCACGCTTGGGTTCTACTAGCTCATCACGCCACAGACATGGTGCCCGGGCTATCGAGTACTGTGGGCTATGGGTTGATGAAGAAGATCTCCTCAAGGGGTTGTCGGAGCCCGATGCAATGCTCGTCGTTCATCCGTGTCTTTGGGAGGAGGACCGTAATGCATGCCACCTCTGGATAAAAGGCGAGAGGTCCTGCATCAACGCACATGTCAAAAAGTGGCACCAAGAGAAGCCAAGCGGAGGAAAATCCAATGCTGATTGCCGTTGGTCCGTCTGTGGCAAGAAGATGCTGAAGGAGTCGATCGCGAGACATGTCCTAAGCGTCCACCTCGGGGAAGTTTGGGAATGTCAAGGATGTGGCAAGGACATCGCCCGAGGCGATGCCTATGGGCAGCATGCTGTGAAATCGAATTTCGCAGCATGCCAAACCGCCGGCGCAGTGGTCACGTACTTTTCTAATTCCCGGGAAATCGATGCTCGTGCTGCTCTGTGTAGTGGCGGAAGAGTGCGCTACGCTCATGCATGATCATGCTTTGTTTTCAAGACTTCCCTTACGTCGTAACCTTTCAGTGTACGATTACTAAACTAAATGGCTAGGCCCGTATGCTTCCTTACTTTGTAATTAACACGTCGTTTTATCATTATCCATGCGCACCACAATGTTTTTTATTCAGTCCAACCTCGCACTGATCGCTGAACGCTGAGCGCTGAGGCCTGAGGGTCCACAGGCGCCCATACTTTGATCCACCCAGCTCAACTTCCGAAGCGCTACTTCATCTCCGAGGATTTTAGGCGAACTCTCATGACTCCAAATTCATGTTCGGCCCACATGGCCGGAGACAGCAAGCTTGCTATCCCTACCATATTTAAGTATCTTCGGGGACAACACCGTTGAACCAGAGCCCAATACACGCGCCCTTTAGGCAAGCTCAGTCTTGTTCTTGACGACGCAATTCCAAGTTCTATCCTTTCAATTTGTGATGTGGCTACCGCAGCCCCCAGACCCTGAGCACAGTCTATTAGATCCACTCCATCGCAAGCACTATTGGTACAGGTTCTTACCCCAAATAGACGATTTACACGCTGCCTGCGGATCAGAATCATCGCCCGGCTGCGTTGGGTTTGGGCGGATCCGATCGGCAGTAAGCAAGCGACAAGCCTGACCAGGAGGAGAGTGAGGCGAAACTCTGGGCAGTCAATTTATAAGCGCAAATCAACCACACGCTCAGTGCGGTATCCTGATGAAATAGGGATCGAACCTACTAAATGCAGGTAATTTGATCGTGGCAAGAAGCGAACACTCAGAGACATATCCTTTCTAATTGGTCGAGTTCCATTGTCGATGCTCTCGTCGTGGAGATGGAGAGCTTGAAGCAAGTTGCTCAGAGCAGGTTTCTTCAATCAATGGCGTTCACACATTGCACAGGATACAAACAGCTTTCCTGCTAATATCGAGAACGAGTAATTAGTAACAAAGATGAAACAAAACAAACCTTGATATTCCTCCGGGTCCACTGGCAGCCCATGCGGGGCTTCTTTTGTCGACTGACTCGAGACCGGAGAGATAGATCTATGGTAGTGAAGCTTCCCAGTGAGTCCGGGTGAATCGACGAGTACGGAGGTAATGTGAACCTGCGGGCTAGACGGTAAGTAGTACTTACTAGACTAGTACATCAGCGAACGAACGGGCACCGAAGAGCTCATGTCACCTACACGGCGAGTATTTCGCTTAACCCTTAACCATGTGGTATCCCCCTTTCACCCACATGTACCAGTGAAGGTGCAACGGGTAAACGCTTGTACTAGTAAGGCCTTGCATTCGTCGACGCGTCGCTTCAAGTGCACGGTGACTGATAGCATCCCGCGCGAGTCCTTGCCGGACGTTGTGGGAACGAATCACGTGACTTTGGGTTTGCCAGAGAGGAAACGTTTCGCTCGTACTCTGACAATCGTGTCCGGCGCACATTCAACAAGCTCCGACTCCGGGTCGAGCATGGAGGATGTAGCGACCCCCGCTGCGCTGCGCCACTGAACATGCCTTGCATGCGATCCTTCTCGCCATTTGGATCCGATCGAGCGTCGCGGGTCCGACGCGGGAGATGTTCGGGCCCCCGTACTGTGCGCGACGTGCGGGACATGCCTTGCATTCTCGAGTCGACTAAGGGGCATGATGTGGGTGTCCCCCTCGGCTGTTGTGTGGGACACCTTACATTTGTTTCCTGCGGCGACTCGGATCCGAATAGACGTCGATGCCACGTCGATGCCCATGGTGGCAGCACCAGGTCGTTTGTCTGTACGGCAAAAAAAAGGGGATGTGGACAGTTCCGTGTAACGTGAATACCCGGAGGGCCCATTAAATGCTAGTAGGGCTTTGCGTACGGCCCGAGACTAGTAAGCGACAAATGGTTATCCAAGTCACCTGGCGAGTCGAGGCTATCCAGCAAAAGGGCTGTGCCCACTGGAACGGTGAGCAATATAAGTCGATCTTTCGTTTGAGCTGTCCAAGCTTTCCCCCGCGAACTACGAGGCGCCCATCCGTCACGCTGGATGTTTTTTTCCCCATACAAACCCTCTTTTTAACTTTGTGACGCTTCAGGCTATTCCTGCCAACCCCGTGTGCGACACGTTTCACTCATTTTCAAAATCGAAAAGTATGTTGGAAGCCCCCGAAGACGTGGCGAGAGGCTCCCTATGGCACGCCGCCAAAGATGCCGACCAGCCACCTATTTACCACCTGGCTGGCCGAGCCAAACTAAATTATATTGGCCGCTTTTCGCTGGCAGCTGGCGATTCGCGTTGGCCATTATTTTTTTGAAAAGCCACCACGACACCGGATAAAAAAACCTCCCCTCTCTGCCATTTTGCTCTCTATCGAAACCTAGCAGTCGGCGAGAGCTTGATCGTCATGACATCTTCACGGTCCCTCAACGACCTTGACGGCAGCTCTCGGTAGGACACTTCTCTCCGACCCGGGTTCGTAATGCTGATAATTCCTCAGTCTCCCCGACTATCCTGAAATTTGGCAGGATTGTTCACGCTTGGGATTAGCCTTCGCAGTCCCACTGGAACAGATCCCAGAGTGAGTACTATGACATTTATTCGCTCGCCTAAGCTAAAACGGGTCATAGTCCACTCCAGGATCTTGACATCGATAGAAGTTCAATGTGGACTCAGCCTGAGGCTCCGCCCAGTTATGCATTCGCCAGCAATGCGTTTTCCCGTTTTAACCCGCATATTCCCTTTAATTCTGATGGTCAGCCTCGATGGACTGACCATCAACCTACTCAATACGATCCATCACCTTCTTTTCATCGCCGAGACTCTAGGCAAATTCCAACAAGCGTGCTAACGACTTATCAACCATCTACGACTTTTCACGCCCCCCGGCCACCGACACATCATGATGACAGTCCGCAAGGAGGCTCTGCTGTAAGAGAAAGTCTTCCAACCTACGTTTAGTCGCTTGCTTATGTCACTATCTATCTATAGGGCAGTTATTCGTCTGTCCATGGCGCATCTGAGGATCACTTAGCTTTTGCACACTCCCCTTATAATCATGGCTCCCTGGCGCCCATTGCTGAAACAGAGTCGTTAAGCTCGGCTATGCGCGCGCTCTCACTCTGTGACCGGATTCCGCCTGTTCCTGGTGGCATGATGCAGAGTTCTACTGCTATCCCTTCAGCTTCAGCGCACCAGCGCGTTGTATCCCCCGTACAAGCACTTCTCACTCGGCGGGACTCTCGGCTGAATCGCCACATAAAGAGCTCTCCGTATCACTCGACATGGACACTGTCACTGCCAGCTAGTTCGATAAACATCTGCCGATGGGTGAGAGGGGACGGTACCCTGTGTGGGGCACAAATTACCCCCACGTCTGTCCCGCAACATCTCGTTCTTCATGGCATCAAGAAACTGTCCCACGGCCATCTTTTGTCGTGTGGATGGTTTGGC
>JBBPSU010000630.1:0-10453 GCA_038093755.1 Tylopilus microsporus | reverse complement strand
GTACAATGCTTACCAAGTAGGCTAATTCCAATTGGGCTGCCATCCTAGCAATGGAGATAGACATCACAAGAAAACTTGGATGAATTCAACAAGCATCAATACATATTACAACAAACTCAAACCAGCACACAGCCACTCAGGCTGGCAGCACATCACTAATCAAGGTCAACATCAAATCCACACCCTCCAACAACTGGTTGCTCATTGCTCATGCCATTACTGAAGATCATGTCATCAGTACTAGCAAGAAAGGTAAACAAAGAACTTGCCTCCCCAATTGCGCCCATCGCCTGTGCAATGCGCTCGTCTTCATGCGGTGGATGACATTGGTGTCATATTTGCTCATTAACCCAAGGATTTCCTTGTAAACCAGTGAATAGGTGCTGACTCGAAAGTTGACTTCACCATAGCCCAAAGCAACCTTGTTGAGAACAACCTTGAGCTGCAACTCAGTGAGTGAACGAATTAGATAGAAACACAAAAGAAACAAACTGTGGTGTCGTTTCTTAGGAATTAGATCAATAGATGCTAGGTGAATCTACTATATCCAATCCTCCAAACCCAATCTGATTATAAGCTGATGCTAGGACAACTCTAACGATCAGATCAAACACTAGACAAGGAAAAGATCTTGCTAATGAATGAGTTAGTGACTTAACCAATTGGCGCTCTGGTTGTTCTTCCTTATCCCAAGTCAAACTCAAGGAATAGGGTTGGCTTTCCTAGCTGTATTGGTTCTATCTATTCTTAGATAGAGAAATAGCAATAATCAATAGAGGTTCTCTACCAAAAGTGCTGATTTCAGATAGCAAACTTGGTTTGCTGGAGGTTGTTTCCCTATTTGCTAAAAGGGGAAACTGGATGTGGCTGTGCTGTGTGGCTGTGAAAGAAGCTTGATGGGTAAGCTAATTTCTGAGATAGTGGGCATGAGATAGTTTTGTCTTGTTGACAAGTTATACTCCTAGCAATGATTAGCTAGGGAAAAGATCAATAGGGCTTTTGCTAATGATGTAGCAAGTAAGCTCTGGTGGGTCAAGTGTGGGAATATTACCCAAAGGGTCACTCAGTTCACACGCAATATGGGTTATGTAAACCTGCTATATTGGGAGTACTGGAGTGCAAGAACTGTGTGTGAGGATAAGCAGACTAGGCACTTAGGTATTCTTAGACTAGGTTTGTCTAAGTTACAATGTCAAATGATATGACCACCTAAATGGCTGTGCAGCTTATGTAAGGATAAGTCTTTCTGCCTAAGTGACTTTCCTATTTAAAATTAGATAGTTTTCTGCTTAGTGCTATCTAAAATAAGACTTGTCTTCAGATGTCTGAAGATCTTGCTGTTTCCTCTGCAGTCAATTCTGCACTCCTTATATACATAGAGATGGTGGCTATGTTGGGCTATGCAAATCCTTCCAGGCTCTGCTGAGCTTCTTGTGCCATTGGTGCCTTTCTCATGGCAATGCAAGGCAATGCTAGAGTATTAATGCCATTGGTCAGCTATTTTTGTTGCTGTGCATGGCTATGCATGGCTGTGCATCTTTCCTCCTCTCATTGGATGGCAGCTTGAAAGCAGCCTGAGTGCATGGCTGTGCTTGCACAGGTTTGTGGCTATGCATCTCCATAGAAACCTTGGCTATGTTTACCAAAACAACTGGCTCAGTTTGAACCAAGTTGTTATATCCCATAATTTTGACAAGTCCAACTCCGATGTTCCGGACTCAACTCCGGACTCAACAACACGAACTCCGGACCATTTCGTGTTATAGTATAGTCTTTCACTTCCGGACTTGTATATCCGTCTCACTCTTACGTTTGTCTCCATTCCTCATTATTCATCCTTGTTCCGTTTTTGTATTAGTTCCGCTCATACATGTCTCCGAACCTGTGTCTTGCTTAGGAGCACAGCTCCGGCCTTTCACTACTCCGACGTCCGTCTCACTAATCACTTACTCATCAGTACAACTCCATTACTAATGCTATGTCCGCGCTCCGTATATAAACTCTCTGTACCAAGTCATGTAACTTTAGTTCGAATATCAATTATTACCAACTCCTCTCTTCCGAAGTCTTGAGGACTTCATACTCTCTCTCGTCCACTCACAAGACTTAGTCCTCCTCGGACTTAGGTCTTGCCCCTTCAGACATCCGAACCTCCGCTCTTCCGAAATCCGGGACCGACTCTGACAAGGGCGCACCACATATGGTGAAGCCAAGTCCCACTTACACTCTAGCACTCCGGAGTTCCGGAGTTAGACTCGGAGTTGAACCGGTCTTAACACAAGTTGAATCAAGAGTGAACTGGTGCTTGGAGCTGGTTTGCCTTACCTGCTCAATGCTATGCTTGAGTGGCAATTGGGCAGCACTCTAAGCAATACAATGAATAGGTTTTTAGTACTGTGCAGCCTTGGATTAGCATTAACCACAAGATTAGTGTAGTTAGGTAAGATAACAATATACATAGTATCAATGGATGAAGATTCATTGATATCTCAATGGGAAAAATCTGGAAAAATCTGGGAAAATTGGGATAATTAGATCACATTGGGAGCTACTTGTCCCTATATTATCAAGAAGATCAGGTGGTTGGTTCATTGGGAAATTTGGACTCTTCATGACTTCCACACATATTTCATTGGGTGCAGGTCAGCGGTGGCAGCAAGGGCCACTGTTACTCTCAGAGCCTCATTGCTGAACACTTCAGGAAACTGCTTACCAACAGAAGAAGGGCTTGTGTAGAAGAAGTCAACCACGAGGCCCAAGAGGGCAGGATGCACCAGATTATTAACATGTTCCTGTAGACAGTGTCAGCCAATACGGACTCGAGTGATTTTTCATACCTCATTATCGGAGCCATCCCTCAAGAAAAGACCACTGTTTCTGAGAAGGCCCTTTGCGATCTTGATGTTTCAGTCATGGTGGTTTTCAGGATCCCACGTGTATTGTTGAGTCACGAAGGTGCGAGCCCTTTTCCTTAATGTAGACCGCCAGTTGCTGAGGTCCTCCCAAAGCTGTAGAGTAGGTTAATGGGCATGATGCAAGGGATGATAGAGGTGCATATGAGTCTAGCAATATGTGCTGCGTTCTGTGGCCACCACCCTGCCAGGACCATTCCTATTAGTGAAGAAATGACGATCAATGTGACACTTACCATCTGAAATGATCAAGCCTTGAGCACGGCGTTCAGCGATTGCCTCGTCAATATACTCAACTGATTGGGTGTTAAATGAAGTGCGGATAGGAAACGGATTGATAGAAGCTGCGTCGCAATACAAAAATTGTTTGGCATGATCAATCACATTGCAAGCTGGCGGGTCATAATACTGAAGCTGCCATGGTTCCATGTGATTGGTTGCTATGCCAGCTGGAGGATTGTGAGAAGGATGATCTCGGCCATCATTATCATTTACAACTTCAGAACCACCGGAAGGACCATTATTAGTTGACCTAGTTTGCTGCTGCCTAACCACAGACAGCTGGGTGTTGGTGGGCAGGCGCAGTGCACGGTTTCGTCAGCGGTGCATGGCTACAACATTCTCAGGAGCTTGCACGGGCAGAGAAGATGATTGGCTTGCAGCTGTTTGACCACATGGATGAGAGCTGAGTTGCCAGTGGTGTGCTCCATCAGAGTCATCTGTAACCAGAGGAGTAAGTCGACGTCATCGAGTACAATCCAACATACCTGCTCGATCACGCCCATTGTTTGTACTAATAGTTGCAGTGTCATCACAATGTTGCGGACGAATCAGCATTGATGCTTGGTCATTGTGTTGATAAGCAGCAGAGTGTCCGTGCTGATCTTGTGTTGTCGCACCGTTGTTGTCATCTACAGTAATGACAATTAGTACAGGTCGTCTGATGAAATGCAGTGTACCACTGGTAGGTGCTGGTGCTCTCCTTCGTGAGTGCTCTGCAGAAATGAAATTAGAACTGCCACATTAAACTACTCTAGGCCGTACCTGGGGGTAACAACGATCTTCGGTCATCCTCGCTATCTAGAAAAAACGAACAGACCAAAAGGTAAAGTCAGAGATTGAATTCAAAACATTAGATGATATACCTTCTCTTTGGTGAAGAGCCTCCTCTGCAATCCAATCATCATCGCTTGGGGAAGCTTCATCTATCTTGAGAAGTGGGACTTCATTAGCCAGTACAGTGGAATTACACTGATGAGGTCTTACCTGGAGTTCTCCCGTGTTGTGATGGTTGGGGACAACAGAGAGCCTGTGAGACCTATTCACGCTGAGCGGTTCGTCATGGGAGGCAGCTTGCTGTGACCTTGTCGAGCCCAAAGAGGCAGCTGTCTGAGCATGTTCAGATTCTAACACATGAGGAGCGGAAGAGGTTGTGGGTTGAGAAGAGGGATCGTGTTGCATTGCGATATGTCGTTGACCAGTGGAAGAGCATATGGATGACGTGTGAGACGTTGCAAGAGTCGAGCTTGTTCTCAAAGTCCTGCTTGAAAACAGCGAGGGTGGTCCAGAATTGTTCGACGAGGACTGGGAAGCTACCCCAGAGAAGCGGGTGCGAAGGGGGGCTCACATATCATTCTCTACTTCAGACTGGACTGTCGTGTCAGGGACACTGAATCCATGTTGCTGACCCTGTGTCGCCTGGAAGAATTCCGGCTGGAGAGACTGAGCAATGGAATTCTGCCCATGGGTCTTGGATATGCCCACGTTAGAGCATTCTTGTCTTGTCCGAGAGTTACGTTTACTAGTGTCTTGAGAGGATGGTGCCATGGGATTGACATTTTCTCCTTTCATGGCAATGTCGACCTTCGAAGACCTTTTGGAGCGTTTGATCTGGAGTCGTTCGAATTGCTTCATCGCAGCCAATCAACTGCCACTACCTTTTCCAGAGTGCTCGGAGCGTCATATTCCAGCACCATCATTAACATCTTCAGTCCCAGTCAGCACAGAACTAGCCAGCATTGCAGGGGGCGATTGTATCACAGACACACCTGGACGTGCCTCCTCTGGTACCGTACGTGTCTTCTTAGGTCTGTCGTCAACACCGTCGTCATCACTTTCATAGACCATTCTACGTTTGACCATTGTGAAAAGACAGAAAGGGCAATGGCTGTAACGACCTAGACTTTAGAGTCGTAACGCTCGAGGGCAAGACAGCAATCGACCAGTGTTCAAGGCTTCAAGACTTAATCGTCAAGTCTGAAGCGAGTAGATGAAGATAAGGAGCGGTATCCTTAATTCGCACTCAAGTCTAAGACGAGGTTTGAACAAATGGATAAGACTGCCGTTGTAGGTACTTTACATGGGTTTAAATACTGGAACGAAATGAGCACAGACCAAGCTATGAACTACTACGTATGGACGAGCTATGCTGCGTACGCAGCCGTGCACAGTCGAGGCTGTACGAACAATAAAGTGGAGTCATACGATGAGCCAATGAAAAAAGGAAAGAGAATCATACGATACATTAGCCAATGAAAAGAGGAAGAAGGTATGAAATCGTAACAATGGCTGTTTTTGTTTTGTGAGCTTCACTGTTTTATTCTGCACAAGCGATGGCATATGTTGGCGAAATACATCAACAGGAATGAAATTTGCCGAGAAGCGAGTATATGTACATACATAGACTCGGATTTGGCAATGCCTCGGGGACCTCTGGACAAGGTGAAAACGAGAGGCTCGATCGATTCTATTGTCCCCTATCACCTACCTGACTTATATACGACGCCATGGCATGCCAGTGGCTCGGCCGGCCATACTGCTTTAGTACCAACAGCTCTCTGAATCTCTACTATTAGTAGATCATACACTGGTATACACTTTGGAAAAAACAAGCTACTAAGTACGTGACTAAGTAACTACATATTCCGAGTCCAGTACATGAGGATACAAAACGGAGGCACAGTAACAGTATAATTCAGATATTAGAACTCGAAGGTAAAGTAGAGGTGTTGATTTCAGTCCAACTACCACCAGGGCTTGACGTGCTTTCTGACATGACATGCAAGTTTGCATTCGACGCACTCCTGATAGCCTCAGGATTATCATGATGTCACTTTTGCAATCGAGAACCTGACTCATCCTCAGCTTCAGCGCGACGCTTGGTGTTATTGGCCGACGAAGTGTTTGGCATTTGAACCATAGATTCTCATAGCAGTGGAACTTCAGGCAAGCACAAGATGCTAGAAGGAACAGTGGACAAAGTAGTCAACACAACACTGTGTACAGCCCCTTTTCTTGCAATTGACACCTCCAGGACCCAAGCACTATCTGGAAGGTTCGCGAGAGTCGTGACGATGTCATCGATGAAGAGCTTATGAGTGTAGTCCTGATTGGCCTGAATCTTCCCACCCAGCATTTGGATAGGCAAGATGAGCTGCCTCTGGATCTTCTCAAGAAGGGAGATAAGCAGTTGAAAATATGGGGAGATCTGTGGGAGTATAAGTGTTGTCCAACCGAAGTTGGATTGGATAGTATGGAGCTTGAGGGTGCTGGGCTTCACGATAGCAAAGAAGGGGTCAAATGATTCTGCAAGTATTTTTGCAGGTTTTGGTCTTCCAGGTTCATCATATAGGAGGCAGATGGCAAGGAGAACATAGAAGAATGACTCCATGTCATGGTGAGCTTGATGAACCACTGGCGTGCCAGGTCCTACGTGGTTGAGCTCTGCAGCCATCCATGCCCACGTGCCCTACCGTACATCAGAAACATTGTACAGACACAAAATTAAGGACTTACTGTATGATGAAGAGGACTCACATCGATCGAAGAACTGATATCACTCTGAAGGGGCTCGTTGGCCACAGGGATGAGAATATTGTGGGTGGGTTTCAAGGTGGTTGAAGAGAGTGGTTCCATTTCACCACTGATGCAAACCCCAGTGGTGTTCTTTCCGTTACCTTGAGGTGGGTTCTCAGACGGAGAATCATTCATGGGGACAGTGTAGCCCCAATTGGTGAGGAGACCACGATGCGATAGCTTCTGGATTTTCGTTCGAACTGCATCCTTTGCAGGCCCTTTGAGTACGCGATCAAGAAATGATTTGTCAAGGTCACTGTGCATTGCAAGAACGAGCAGCAGGTTGAGCAAGCTAATATCATGGTGAAGAATCCCTGCCTGCTTCAGGGCATCACAATGAGCTGCAAGATGTAAGTTCACAGCAGAGGGTGACAACAACTTGGACGTACCACACAGACAATCAATGAGCACAACAAGCAGCTCAGCAAGCGATTTGAACTCGAAGACCGGATAACCTCTGGGTTTTGACACTAGGCAAGAGAGGACATGGAGGTAGTACGAGGGTTGACAGCCATGAAGAAGAGTGCGAAGTATATGGGTTGAATGGTTAACGAGCTCTCGGGTGGGACTAGTAGGATGGGGTGTCTGGACTTGCTGCTTGTGTACCAATATTGGCACACCTTTCATGCCAGCCTCCTCCAACATCTTCAAGATCCGTCCTTCAGTATAGCGTCATACTGGGTCTACCCACAAGTCTTTGATGATGACATCTTGCTCTTCAAAGTTGATGTAGATCTTGCTGGACCACACAGTCATACCCTGGCTATGAAGCATGATAGAGGAAAATAACAATGTGCCGACAACTATGTGGTATTCTTTGCCCTGTTTGACTATGCGGATCGTTTTCTGAGCATTCAGGTTGGGAGTGATGGTGGAATCAAAGCCAAGGGTCATCCCGTCTGCAAATGTGATGCCAAGCAAGATACGAAGAAATTGCTCAGGATATTGATGGATATCGAGGGGATATGTAGAGACGGAGCCACTGCAGTTGAAGAATGTGAGGATGATAGACGAGCCAAGGATTCGGATACCGGGTACTGTGTAGCAGCCATCTTGTGCTTCGAGTATAAAAACCACCTTCCCGGCCAGTTCAACGTATAAATCCTTTTTGTGATCTTTGTTGTATCTCTGCTTCACCTCTCCTAACGAATAAATGTCGGTTTTTGCATCGAACTTCTCCTGCTGAGCAACCCGTTATGAGATGATGCTTTCTTCGCAAAGTAAGAGATTGGGCTTGTGAATAGCACCGCTCAACCCAGTGACAGGGTTGTTCACTGCCTTGCCAGTCCACCGTCTAATTTAACGTCAGTGTTGAACTGTAACAACAAAGAGTTGGCTCGTTACCTTGTGCATGTATGCAAATTCGGAATATGCTGAATGACAGCATTGAAAAATTCTGCAATCCTTTCCTCCAGTCACTCTAAACTTGTGAGATCCGGAAAGTATGCCCAATGGTTCATTGAGTGATGCTGAGTTGCTTGCATATTATTCATGATGAGATCAATCGCTAGAGTGGCATTGGGAGAAATGTCCGACTCGGAGGAGGGGAACAGTCTGCTGTCTGGGTAAAGTTGTGCTAGAAAGTTGATCATCTGTTGCTGATCGAGTGACCAATGGACCAGGGTCGTGTCTTCAATGATTCGTGGATCCATTGACTCACGATATACATCCTCCCTCCTGCAGAATTGATAAGGTGTGGCCAGCTGTGAGTTCCCGGTCAGCTACTTTGTCGTTGCATGCTGCAGTGTGGCACGGCAACAAACCACACATAGCATTAGGGGGGTGTCGTGCTTAAGTAATAAGATCAGAAAATTTTCGATGCTAGCTATATCAAGTATCCTTATCCTTTCAAGATCCATACTAGTCGTAGATTCAAAAGGGTTGTGGCTTCGTGGTGCTAGTGAGAGCTAAGAGGACAGATGGTGGTGGGTGAGGAGTTGGCGGACAGTGCTTATCAATGGCAGGACTCCAGGCTGCAATGAGGCTAGTTAATTACCACATTGATTCTGTGACATGGTGACTACAAAGGACACAACGAGTAATAGAATTCCTTCGACCAGAATTTATTCAGCCAAAAATTAGATGTCAACTTGTAAACATTTTGCCTAGAAAAACGAGGATGGGCGGCTTTACCGAAGCTCAGGATTAAGTGACCTACACTTCCCCTTTGAGACATGATGTTGAGGCACTGAACATAGGCGAGGAGGTGATTGGTGCCCTTTGGGTTGAATATGAGTCTGAGTTGTGCGACAAAATGGCCTGCCATCCACATGTCAATAGTGCACTTCCAAGATACAACCTCAAAACTGTACCTTCAATGCCTCAGTGTGGCCAGTCGCTATTAGATCCAGGACTGATAACGACAGTGTCGTAAAGTCCGCGAGGGTAATTGGGAGAACTGGGCAATGCTCTGAGTATCTGTGGTGCATCCACTTGTGTATCTTCGTGGTAGAGGTGCTGTTGGACATGCAGCCTATACCATACCTGGATGTCATCAAATGGGAGTTTGCAATGAGATCCCTGCATCCTGATGCCTGAGACGTCGTGAATCTTCATAGGATCTTGAATACGCTGTAAAAACTCCCTAAGAGTGGGGCAGAGGTCCATGATTCCAAAGTGCACAGCAGCTTCATTGACAGTTGTTTGAAGGGAGGGCTTGTTTGCGAGGTGAAAGGCAGTAGTGGAGCTTGTGAAGGTGCGATGTGGCTTTAGGATGTTCGGGATGCGACCACACACTACCACATTGGCGATGACAAAGTAGTCGACCGATGAACCAGATATCTTCACATGTTCGTGGAGTGAAGCAGTGTCTGACTTGTCATGGTCATCTTCACGGTTGAATTCAAGGTCATCTTCCTTGGAAAGGGAAGAGTCTTTGTGCCGGGTTTCAAAATACGTGGCAATGTTGAACCTGAACTTGAAACACTTATTGGAGCGATCCAGATGTCGAGCAATCTGATCATAGTAGTTCTGATTGTTCCCTAAACGAGTAGAGGCCTTGACTTCTTGCCAGTGAATGTGTGCATGCTCGGTCGCATCGGCTGACCATTGCATGACAGGACCCAAGCATTGAATGCTCGGTACTACACTTTGCAAGAGCTCCAACTTTGGTATCTCCCACAAGTCTTTGCGACCACCAGCCTGCATGATGGTGTCTTTGTTGTCGTGAAATAATTGAAGTATGTCAGTTAACTTGCTGAGAGACTGATCAGAGAAGTTCGGTGTAACGACCTAGACTTAGAGTCGTAACGCTCGAGGGCAAGACAACAAACGTCCAGTGTTCAAGACTTCAAGACTTAATCGTTAAGTCCGAAGCGAGTAGATGATGATAGAGAGCGGTATCCTTAATTCGCACTCAAGTCTAAGACGAGGTTTGAACAAGTGGATAAGACTGCCGTTGTAGGTATTATACATGGGTTTAAATACTGAAACGAAACGAGCACAGACCAAGCTGTGAACTACTACGTATGGACGATCGATGCTGCGTACATAGCCGTGCACAGTTGAGGCTGTAATACAAGAAAGTGGAATCATACGATGAGCGAATGAAAAAAGAAAAGAAGATCATACGATACATTAGCCAATGAGAAGGGAAGGAAAGGATGAAATCGTAACATTACCCCCCTCTTAGATCGAGTCGTCCCGACGAGACCGATAAGCCTATCCAATCCGTTTCCGGGTATGGA